>JAMKCH010043580.1:0-25929 GCA_023653785.1 Ophioderma brevispina | reverse complement strand
CCTTTTATCCAATTTTCTCTTACAATTTTATTAGTTTATAATTATCAATTTTTTATTTATTGGGTTACTCTCATGTTATTCAGTTTATAGTTATTCAGTTTTATTTATATTTCACTTTATATTTATTCAGTTTATATTATCAGGTTATATACTTATCAGTTTACATTTATTCAGTTTATATTTAATATTGATTTATATTTATTCAGTGTCTACTTATTCAGTTTACATTTATTCAGTTTATAATTACTTAATTTATAAAAAAACAAAACTCTTAAAAATTTTAATTAATTCTATATATTTAGTTATATTGATATATCAGTTTATACTTATTCAGTTTACATTTATTCCCTTTATATTTAATTACTTAATTTATTCGGTTTATTGATTTAATTGATTCAGTTTATTATATTACCTTAGATATTAATGTTATATGATTTAGTACCGTAACATTTAGATTATAATTATATATGTGTTTATTCATTAATATATACAGTTATATCTATTTATCTATAGTAAATCACACAAGACGCATGGAAACGATGAAGAGTGAGAAGAAGAAACAGATGAAAAGGACAGCTATTTATTTGGGAGTTGGGAATTGGACAACATTCATTAACGCAAAAAGCTCGCAAAAGAGGGAGTGGACCATTCTCTTTGTTCTTTTTATTATTTGACAAACACAAGTCATCCTCCTACACAAGTCGTTACATAAAAAAACATAAATGATGTAGAGATAAATAAAGTTAACAAAAAATGAAATTTGCGGAATTTAAATTAGATATGATGCTGATAAATGGTATTGCTGGAGTGAGTTCCCGTATCCAGGACGTATTAGTCCCTTTGGACGCGCTAGTTCTGTGGTACGAATCCAACGGGCACGTTCTTCCTTGGTAGTAAACGCTTTCGCAGGCGTAGCTTCCAGGGAGGTAGTGGCTACTAAACTAGTCAAAGGGCGGACGACAAAAAGATTTGCGAAAAAATAGGTTGGGGAAAATTAAAATTAGATATGTGTGATGCTGATAATGGCATTGATGGAGTGGGTTCCAGTATCCAGGACGTTTATAGTCCCTTCGGGACGCGCTTAGTCTGTTGGTTCGAATCCAACAGGCCCCGTCTTCCTGGTAGTAAACGCTTTCCGCAGGCGTAGATTCCATGGAGGATAGTGACTAGTCAAAGGGCTCCGACAAACCATTTGTCTCTCTACATAATTTATTATGTCACACTATCGATGCTGTCAAAATATGCCACTGCAATGTGAAACATCCTAAAATAATACGTAACGAAAGAGTTGAAAATGGGAATATTTCGGCCGGGATTTCTTGACTTTGCTTCCATGGATTTTCATGTTCATGAGAATATATTTATAAAAATATTTATAAAATATAACAATAGTCCTGCACGGCGACTATACTGAACTATAAATTCTGATATAACATCATAATGCGTTGGTTTCTCTATGGTACACGTTATACACGGATCCTAAAGTCCGGCCGTCGCTGGTTGCGGCTAATCTGCCGTTGCGGCCTTCATACGGTTAAGGTCTTACTCTATACGGCAATTTTTAGGCCTGCGCTTTATATACGCCGCGCGGCTTACATTCCGAAAATTACGGTACAAATAATAACACTATTTTTGTAGAGTTCCCGTTGATTTTTATCTCCGTAGGAGTTAATGGTAAGAAACGAAAGGGGGATCCAAATGAGGGTCGGTCTTTTGTTATTAAGCCTGTCAGCCAATAGATTTTCAATAGCGTTCAATATGTGTATACGTTTAATTCCATTATGTGTGGTTCTTATCTGGTAAAACGACGAGTTTTCTTGCGGAGAGACTAAATCATTCGAAAGAGTTTAACTGTCAAACATGACCCTCTGCGCTTAATGGTGCAAGAGCATTGAAAAAACATCTCAAAGAGAAGGCGTTTGGCAAGAAAGCAACTAAAGAGGATAGAAAAGCATTTAAACAGGCAATTAAAACTGCAACAACTTTCTCCATCAAAAAGCTCAATGGAACAATACTCAAATCAGAAATAGCCAGACATCAAGGAAAAGTCTCCTATCGTAAAAAATTTTGGCAATTCGGCTTACCAATGTGCCATTAATGATAGTCTGACCATAAGATCTTGGTCCAACATTTTCGTTAGAAACGGCTAACAACTACTTCCCAGGAAAATATAGTGTGCTAATCCGGTGTCTTAAGAACATCTGAACTGGTTCCCATATATTTACCAGTTGACGATAACCTCATCCAATAGATTTAACATGGAAGCAGTCCGCCCCAGGGATGTAAGGAAAACTTGATAACTAAAAAAAGCCCACTTAATCTTTCCAGGCCCCGATGGACTAATCTATGGTATACTTCGAAAGTAACCCTGCAACACCATCATTCTTGGCTACACTTTTTAACAGTTACATGCACACCGGCCAACCCCTCCAAGAGGCTGGTCCTCAAGTAACGTGCACCTTTGATTCATAAATCCAGGGATACCAATCCACCTGCAAACATTTTCGTATGATTCTCGGACATCTTTGTCGGAAACCTGTTTCCATCAAATTCTTTTCAGATCGGATGTCAGCATATCGTATCGGTAATCATTTGCTTGAATATCGAGCACTCAAAAGGCATTCCTAAAGGGCTCAATGGAATGCATCGAACACAGAGTGGTTATGGGGAAGTAAGTCATGCAAATATAAAAAAGGAAAACTATCCATATTACTTATTTTGATCTCGCTGATGCTTTTCTCGGCTCAGTTGGAGCAAATTTTGATACCACTTTACCTACAGAGAATCAAATACTGAATCCAGTTGCACTTATATTCAACATCTTTATTCTCACTTGGAAAGGAGTAAGGGGCCCCACTATAGACAAACTGCGCCTTTTAAGTTAACCGTGTGTATTCCAGGGGGACCTTACTCCATATATCTTTTGCTTGTCTTATGAAATCGCTCATCCAGTGTCTGAAAAATCAAGAAAGCCTGCAACGGGTACAACCATGAGGGAGAGAATACACTCAACACCCTTCCATTTGCGAACGTTTCTGCTTTTGATCACTAGTGCCAAGCGCAAGCATCAAAGGATAATGAATGAAATCCACCAAATTACTAAATCGATGAATCTTACACTAAAAACCATCTAAATTTAAATCCATGTTCTATCTGTAGTGGTCAACCAAAAACTTGTGATCACGTCAAAATCGGTGACAATGTTTGTGAAAACAGTTTAAGGAGGGCCCCAGAAAATGTTTTTTAGGGAAGTATATTACCCATGTTGTAAAACAAAGGACACGTTTGAGATCAATTCAAAATACAGAATTATAACAGAACCGTGGAATAATATCAACAAACCTTGTAAGAGCGAATTTAAACTTAGAGTGTATATTCAAATCTTCTATTCATGCATTCCGTTTATTTGGTTATCTGTCCGTGAATTATCGGACACTCAATTGCTGGTCCCTTGACCACCTTCACACTAATGCTATAAACTCAATTGCTTGTAGTTGGGCAAATTCAGTTCCACACCAGCTGTTCTCTACAGCCCATATGGTCTGTCCCTTCCAAGGCTTTCCGATATGTATCTCCGAAGCCTACACTATATTTATCTAGTATGTCTCGTGAAAGCCGTGCAGAGTAATCCACGCTCTCCAATGTAAGATCACTCGTGAGTCCAATTGGAAGCAAAAATGAAGTCTTTCTGGAGCAAGCGATGGAAACGCCAACTATAACACTTGAGGTTTTTGCCAATCACTGGTCAAGATTATACGGAGCAAGTTTGAACCTAAGTGGAAGTTGGTTAAAGAAAACATTAAAAAAGAGCTTAAATGTGAAAAACAAAGGAGTGGAGAAATTACATCCAACCCCTTGTTGCACAGTGCATTTGCTGAAACGCCCATTGAGCCGAGAAAGTTACCTTACTTGGAAGTCTAGTGATTATAAATTACCAAAAGGGGTTTTGAGTTTTTGGCAGTTAAATCTTGCATTGCTGTCCTGCCACTTTACCAACCTATCGAACAAAATGGGGCCAAAGAGTTCAATGTCAAACAAGTGCAAGTTATGTCAAAATCTCAAACTCTCCCTTTCCCCCCATGTTTTGAACTTGGTTCAGTGTCATCTCCCAACAGGCAGGTTATACCTGGCGGCACAATAGCATTCTCATGCATCTCACCAATTGCTTTGTCTAAGGCTGTCAGACATTGCGGGAGTATTTTTGCTGATCTTCCAGAATACACATAAATGGTGGTACTCTTCCACCAAATATCCTGCACTAAATGCTAAAAACAATATTATTTATATAATTACAACCAAGCAAATCACAAATTCACATTTAGAGGCTTATGTTTACTCTAGAACCGAACATCAAAACGCCATGAGCGTAAAATATGTAAATATCAAATCGCAATCTGATATTCTCCAAAAAGGCTTGCAAATGCATCACCTGAATTGTTTTGAAATTGGATCCAGAGTCTCTGTTACAGATGGAAGAAACGTGGAGAGACTACGTGCTGCTTTTCAAATTTGCTGGCGTCAAGTTTTCTAAGTTGCTAGTTCAGGAGATTAGTAAGATCGCCCTCATAAGTAGCTTTACTATCTGGAACGTGCGCAATGAACTTCAATGGGACGCGGCTCCTTATCTTAAAATCAGTTTGTGTTCTTGTCTCCTGTCGTCTCTCCACGACCTTGATTGTTGGGTTCATAAAGTTCGTAATATTTTAGGAAACTGTATTGTATATTTTATTGTGTCATGTCTTGCATTTATTGCCCTCCTGCCTGCTTGATGGCCTACTAATGCAGGCTTCGGCGGTCCTGAGTATTTGTAATTCTTTTATTAATTTTGATGTATTTTTAATGATGTTAATAAAGAATGATTGAACACACTCTGTTTCAGATTTCAAAGCCAAATACCATCACATTAAATATAGTTATAATTATTCAAATGTGTGTATGAGAAATTTCAATCATTTTGAAATGGAGTAATTTAATCCTATGATGAAATGATTGATATCGCTATTTTAATTTGGACGATTTTGTATATTTTCTATGTATGTTCATTAATTTTTATTAAAAAATTGTATTGTCGGTATTTTTAGAAGAAAACTCCTGGCGATCTGTATGATATTACTGATAATAAGTAGTGTTTGTTGTATAATTGTATTTTAAAGTGTATTTAAGTTGCAATATTTGTGTATTTTTTATATTGTAATTTAAGAAATTTAATTGTAATGTTTTATGTTGCTGGGCCTATGGAAAAACAGAAAACTTAAGTATTCCTCTGAATATGGACCCGGGAAAGAAATAAATAAACAAACAAACAAATCAATATCATGAAACTTTTTAGGTAGATCCATCTTTCCCCAGTAGATGGTTTACTATAAGTAGATGTCACAAAAGAACGGCCCTCTCTCCACTGTGTATACGCTCGCGTCAGCTAATGACGATATGGGTGGGGCATATTACTCTTTACGCAACATTCTCGGAATTCGAACGCGCAATCAGCCAATCCGATCAACGCGCTGTTGTTATGGCTCTTCAAAAAGCCACATCGGACCCCGCAATTCCGTGTTTACGACGATACGCCCCATTTTGAGAAGTGTGGGCCGTTCTTTGTGACAGCTACTATAGTTTAAGACACACAGTGATTGAAAAATATTTGAAATTGCAGGATTAGCGTCAAGTGACGGTTAAGTCGGATAGAATTTCTCATAAGTTACTTTTCCAGCGTTAGAATGAAAGAAAAGGAAGAAAACGGCAATGTTCCAAGATACGATTCTCCATTCAATACGTGTTGTAGTACGTGTCGTTCGGACAGTAATGACTAAAATCTCCGATTCTGTCCTTATTAGGTGCTCTGGTCTTATTTGTCATTTGCAGGGTATGTTAGGAGACATGTACTTGTTACGTACCCTGCTAAAATCGATTTTTGATGATTTTTTCGATTTCTGATTTAGCAAATCCTGATAGTGTCTTACTTTGACATATAGTGCTCAGTGGTGTAAAGGGACCAATTTTACTGGCTATTTCATATACACATGGCCGTTGGGTCAAAGGAATAATGTTCTACTCTTTTACAAAAATACTTTTTACAAATGTACACGTAACCCCCACAAGAGGTTGGTGCTGAGCAGTTAGCAGTTGATCGCATGGCCTCATTTACGTGCATCACGCAATACAGTACGTTTATCTTGTAAAAGGTATAAATTGTGTAAAAGCGTATAATTTTGGACTACATACATATACACGGTGAATAAAAATGTTTCAACCAAGATATTATAATTAACATTTAGTGAGCGTTGTCTTCTGCATGCGGGGTCTATTTAATGAATTAGTGGGGTTGGTATGTCCAATGAAATTAGTTCCCGTAGGATTTTTGGTTGCTTCTTAAAGTTGATTTCTTGCCTGGTTTTCTGTCAATAGGGACCAGACAGTTAGAAAATGATTGGGGGCAAATTTCGGACTGTTGCCCCCTTCCTCAAGTGGGGGAAAACGTAATTACTACAGGGAAAATTTAAAATCGATTTTAAAATCGTTGAATGTACATTTAACATGTTCGTCTCCTTATAGGGATTAGAAAAAAGTATAGATTTGGCCTAGGTTCCGACCTTAGTTAAAGCGCTATAGC
This sequence comes from Ophioderma brevispina, assembly GCA_023653785.1. Lineage (NCBI taxonomy): Eukaryota > Metazoa > Echinodermata > Ophiuroidea > Amphilepidida > Ophiodermatidae > Ophioderma > Ophioderma brevispina. Next base: position 19,319 of record JAMKCH010043580.1, on the reverse strand, counting down.
CCGCAATGTTCAAGGTCATCCGGGTAAAATTACCCAATGATCAGATTTTTGTTGAAACTGTGATATAAGTTGTTTGTATTGTCTCACAATAATCCAAAAATGTATTATTTTACAGTGGGTGTGACAATGGGGTGGCTAATACATAGCAAATGTAAGCAAGGTCTAATGGGTCTATGGGGGTCACCTGAATTTTCCCTGGATATCGTAATGGTGATATCACAAAAACAGTTAAAATGCATTTTCTGTTTGTTATGACACAAGTAATCATTTGACACCACTTTTAACAATCGAAGAATTACCCCCAGGGTTGACCTTGAACCATATGGGAATCACCGCTTTTAACTAAAGTTGGAAACCTAGGCAAATATATACTTATTTTAATACTTATGAGGAGAGGAACGCATTAGTATACATTTTAAAACACAATTTGATTGATTTTAATTTTTCCCTGTACCTAAAATGTCCCCACTTGAGGAGGGTGAGGGCCCATCATGTCCGAAAAAAATTTGCACCAATTCATTTTCTGACAGTTTAGGCCCCTCCTGAAACCCAACCAAACAGCAATAAAATCAATTTTAGCATGGAAAATCCTACGGGAATACAACAAACCCACTAGAATATCAAACCCCAAAAACTCTATTTTTGCTGGAGTCAAGGTAGTAGATGTACATTTCACTGATCAATAATATTAGAGGAAAGAAATTGAATTAAGATTTTAATTCATTTTGAAAACAATTGCAACTTTTAGCCTTGAGCAAGAACATGAGAATCATTTCACCTTCCAGACTGATACACCCCACAGTGAAGGTATTATATATAACAGCAAGAATCCTATCACGGGTGTAACCAAGCTTAGGCTAATCCATGTGGACATCTTTAGCTCTACTCCAAGGGTTACCACCACTTGATTGCACTATTGCATGCAGTAGTACCTACAACAAGTACTTGCAAAGTACACATACACTGGGTGGATATCAGCTATGGTTACTTAGCATACCCCTCCTATTAGTGTACTCTTCAGTTGACTGATAGGTGACTGACAGGTACCCATGTCAGCCACCAGTAGTGGAGTACCTCTGCAGCTTCTCCACGGGAGTACCTTCACAGGTACTATCCTAAGGCTACCTAGTAGGCAGCACTTGGGACCATAGAGGGCGCCAAAACATTCTATTGTTGTTTACAACTTTCTGATCATTTGTAAGCTTAGTAGTAACATCAATATTTGAGTTGAGCATCACAAAAAACCACTATATATGACATTTTGTGTAAAAAACATAACATATATGACCAAATGTTAAAGAGACACTGGCACATTTGAAAAAATAGTGCGCCTCCCTCAAGAAGTTTTCAAAATCGATACTTTTGAATGGTTGTAAAGCCTTTTTATACAAAAATCCCTCACCCGAAATGAGGGGCCATGTTAGGAGCGTTCGTATATGTATACATGCGGCCCTGGATCGGCTTCCTCAGTTGAATAAATTCCTGACACCACCAGCCATTACTAATGACTTGCGGACACGCTAAGAGAAGAAGACCGAATGATAAGACCAAACCAGCTCCCTATGGGTAACAGAAACGATTTGGAAGTTAACGGTCGCCATGGCGACTTTAAATTCAGAAGACGACGAAAATGGCTGGTTAACAAAAGAACCGAACACCGTATGCATGTTTCCCATGCTATGCACACTGTTTAATCGGTCTTAACTTTTGTGGTTTAATATCAGTGGTACGAATCAAAAAATTCTGCAATATACAAATTTAAATTTAACTAATTAGTTCTTCAGGTAGCAAGGATTGTATTATGTATTAATCTTTCCCTGGAGATGTCCAGCGCACGAGGAGGAGTAGTTGAAAAAAAAAAAAAAACCATGTGCGCTGGCCGGATTCGAAAACCGGCGACTTCGTATTACATGCACGACGCTCGAACCGACTGAGCTATCAAGCTGGGTGGTAGAAGAGCGATAGAGATCATCTATAGGTGTTAGTTCAAAGGTGTCTTCGCTTTCCTAGCGGATAAGATCAGAACAGAACTGTATATTTAACCTTACGATTATATTGTTTGAAAATTTTAAACTACTTAGTTATTCAGGTAGACAAGGATGTATAATTTATAATCTTTCCCTGGAGAGATGGCCTAGCGCACACGAGAGTGTTGAAAAAAAACCCATGTGCGGCTTGGCCGAAATTCGAACCGGCGACCTTCGGATTCATTGCACGACGCTTCTTAAACCGACTGAGTATTCAAGGGGTGGTAAGATAAGGAGACGAAGATATCATATCTAAGTGTTATGTTAGTTTCAAAAGGGTCCTTCGCTTTCCTAGCGGATAGCATCAGAAACTGTATATTTAACATGATACGATTATATTTATACTCTTCCCTGAGATGGCCAGCACTCTCGTGATGAATTCTATCGCTCTTCTACCAACCCGCGTGATAGCTCAGTCGGTTTAGAGCGTCTTGCATGTATACGAGGTCGCGAGTTTCGAATCCGGCCAAGCGCACATGGTTTTTTTTTTTTTTCAACAAACCTCGTGCGCTGGCGCATTCTCCAGGAGGGGAAAGATTAATAAATATATACAATATACAAATTTGTTTGATTTAAAGTTATGGAAAACTTTAAAAAGTGGCCTACCATAATTTTACCTGGATGTCTTTATCCTCATATCAATGTCCCTATCGTTTTGGGGTATGTTATTTTTATGTTAAAAAATATATCTGTTCTTCCAATCGCCTAGACTGTCATTTGAGAGACCACCAAATGAAGAAAATTTCATATTTTGTGGAAAATGTGCCAGTCAGTGCCGCTTTAAATAATGGATATAAAATACTAAAATAATCCAAAGAGATCAAAGCTCATTTGCATGGGAGTACCACGCAGGTATATCTCCAGAATGGGGTGACTAGTGGTTGAGCTACTGCGTGTGTACCTAGTAGATGAGTACCCCACTTTGTGGCCTGCAATGTGGTACCCATGCAGGTGGGTACTCTGTGGCTACTTAAAGCTATCTAACAGGTACTCCCATGAAGAAATGGTTGTTACTATGAATTTATGCAGAAATCAGCTACTTGCAAGATGTGTAACCAAAGTCCTATCTGAGCATCCTTTTCCCCTTGATCCCTGTAAACACAGTGTTTACCGACACATGTGTCATCTGCCGTCATGGATTTTGTGAATGGTCACTGGTGTCACCAAGGCACATAAGGTCACCAACACATGGGACAGTACACAAGGACCATTATATCCAAGGTATGAAAATTGATCACATAATGTGGATAAACAAATCAATTTGATAAGTGACCATTTTTGGCCATGTATTCTGGATGACCACTCCTAAGAGGGGTAACTTGTGGAGCACTATACAAAGACCAATTCTACCACAGACAGACACACACACATAATCAATTCCCTATGTGCCCTTTTGCAGGACGACACAAAAAAACTATAGAAAATAGAGATTTTTAAAAGTTCCACAACTGGGAATCAAACACAAATACGTGTACAGAAAAAAATCGTGTAGCGCCTAGTGTTACTTGCTTTATATTTTAGTGGATACACATATAAGAATCTATTGTACTGTGTTCACTGGTGTGTGTAAAGGCAAAGCCTTGATAGTCCTTACATTGGGGTACATATTATTGGCTCTTAATCTTTTAAGAACGACAAGGTCAGAATTCAATTCTTTACAACAAAGGAAGCATACAGTGTTAATGTCACTGCATGAATCTCCTTACTTGCTTATACTGCATATCATGAAAGGTTATCGGAATTTGGCTTATTGCAGAAGGGTAATTTTGTTAGTTTCAGTGGTTGCAATTTTTTCGGGCTTCTTAAAGGTGCGTGTTCGATCGGTCTTGGGGACCCCCTGATTACCAGGAAGTAGTATCGAATTTGTATCAGTATTTTTTTCTCATGTAGTCCTTGAAATTTGAGCTCTGCAAATCATGCATTCAAACAAAAAACTGGTTTTTAGTGGTTAACCACAATATTAGCACAGTATGGAATAGTGTTTGCAACATGCTTATTGCGTCTACAATCAAAACCCCAGTTTGTTTCCCACGGTAATGAGTGGGCAGCTTGTGCAAGTGCCAGGTTTCTCACACCAAAGTAGGAGAAGCAATACACATTATTGGAAACAAGCACCTTTAACGGTATGGGCCCCACCTCTTCCGTGGAAATCGTCTAACAAAAGCAACAATTCTATACAATAGATCTCTCTCCTGCCATGGTGAAGAGGAAAGTGGACCCGGATGGGGGGGGGGGGGTTCCTAGTTGTTTTCTGGTGACCTGCTCCACAAATGAAGAATTATACCATGTTGTGGCAATGAGGCATGTGAAACAGGCGAACTTGTATTTACGCGATGAAGTAAAATATTTCCTGCCGACTGTCGTGATCACTAAGAAGTTCAACTTAAACACACAAGAGCACCCCCCCCTTAATGCAGTTCCGGACAAATAGGGTTAACATTTTGTATCCAGAAATTCCAGGGTTTACATTTAGACCATCCAGGTTTAAACATTTTCTTTCTCACGACGACATATGGATGGACATACGGAGAGAGCCTGTTTTAATATTCTTTTATATTCCCCATTCTGAACTTTGTTTGGTGGGGACAATTAGCCTAATTTACATCAATTTGGCCCATTTACACCAGGTTGGCTGGCAATGTGCAATCTTTAAAATGAGCCAACAATTCAAAATGCTATTTTTATTTTCAATCCCATAATTTGAGCCAGAGGGAAAAATAAGTAACCTCTCTGCCAGCCGATCTTTGGAACCAGGGTTGCTCCCCCTGGTCAGTCACTGCTCTCTACAGGATGGCAAGCACCTAACTGTTTTCCGTCATGCATACTTGCATTTGGTTGCTTTTTCCCAACTGTGGATTGTCCTTCCTGTTGAATATCATAATACTACACATCCTTGTACCATCATCATTGAGTTATTATAACTCCATGCTTGGACTAATTCTACATCCTTGTACAAATTTAAGTCATGTATATATGTAAGCAGTATTTCCTGAATAAGTACTTGTATGGTTCCTGCAAAGGTTCATGTTTTTCAACTGAGTTAGCTATTATCCAGAGGGTTTTTTTGGAGTCACTCCCACAATGCACCAGTTTGGAGAAATTTCCCCCCAATACGTCTGTGATTCAACATAAAAATCCTATTCCTTAACAACATAAGAACACTGACTTAAAACTCCATTTTAGCCACACAAAACTTACTACTCTAGGGATTTTTTTGCATAAGTATGAAATGTCGTGTGGATTCTTAAACTTTTGTAACACTTTTTATCCCTAGTTACTGTGTTTTTTATACAAGTACGGTAACCGCGCACCACACTGCTATGCATTATGGGATTGGTTGTCAAACACAACCTCTGGCTATTATCTAATAGTATCATTTGAAATCTATAAATTCTTTTTCCTTTGTCTGTTAGACACAATCCAAATTTATGCAAATATGGGTGACATAACCACTTCCTTTTAAGTGAGAGTGATTAATCAGCCTGTCCATTCAAATAAAGCCAATTTTATTACATAAGGTCATGGAAAATATGTCCTTTTGAAACACATCTGAGGACTCGCCAGTGGAAAAATAAGCCATAATTAACAAAAACAAGGAGTATATTTGCTACAGGATTTCAGAAAATCTCATCCTGACCTCCCAAGTTCAGATTATTCAGCTATTTCCACAATAGCAATATTATGACTCTAATTCCACTACAATAGTATGAGAGTCCTACCTCATTTACTAGACACAATACCTCGTACACAACCTATTAACGCAACATGGCACATTTTTTTAAAGTGCCCCCAATTTTCAAAATTTTGATGTTTTGGCACAGTTACGTGGTGATTGTCTCGGCAACTATACCTGCGAACGACGAATGCTAAAAAATGCGTATTTATTCATAAATAGCAATTTTGTAATCAGACTTTTGGATCCAGACTTGGACTTAACGGCAGAGCCTCTGCCAATGCTCGTTTCGGAACGTCCATAGAGGAATATTGCCACCTCGAGAAATAACCTCTAACTTGTTTGCCTGAACCATAACAACCTATGGATAGTCCGTAGACACTGTACATGGCGTTTTTTTCCTGGCTATTCACATTGAAGGGCATGTTTCAGCAGCGCTGGTTGAATTATTATCGGGAATCCCGATAATAATTATTCTAACATGTAACAAAAATCCTCGTTTGCATGGAAACACGACATTTCGAGCTAACCATTCACAAGTATGGTTTACAAGCCAGTTACCAGCAACCGTTTAAAAATCTAAATTTTTTGTAAAATTGGGGCACATCTTCAAAAAATGGCTAATATTGCTTTAATTAGTAAATTATTCCATAGACCCGCACACACTTCTGCAGTTAAGTTTATTTACTAGGGGGGGGGTTTTCAAGTACGCATCCATCATTTGTGCTCCGGGTATATGTGTATGCATAACCTGCCGCTCATACCATTAAAGGTGCACATGAGATTCCAATATCGAGTGAGGCATTTTTCCCTCACAAACTAATTTCTTTCCCCCCCGTTTTCCCCCACAAGAGAAAAAAATCAAAGGACCCATTGCATGATTGAATTAAGCGCACATCCCCCAGATACGCCACTGGTTACACCCAAGCACCAACTGCACCACCAGTGCGCGCCGTAACGATGCAGTTCAACCCAAGGGGGAAAATTTCCAGGCTCCCGCCAGATGGGGAAAATTCGAAAATCGCCCCGGTGATTCTGCCTCCAGTAGGTCTGATTTGGACAAAATGCGCGCGTAGCTTGCAAAAATTACCCATTTACTTCAATCTACGCCCAAATTTTGCCTGAAATTGGTTGAAATTCCCCAGAACAAAGGTGCTAAAATGCACATTTTGGCTCAGATTGCTCAGGCCATTATTTCGACCATGTAGGGGGCACCTTCCCCCCCCCAGGGACTTATTTTTCGCCCGAAATAATTTCCATGATTGTACCTTTTGGGCATAGTCATTAGCTATCCTTCCTCTCCTACTATGGCTGGGCACATTCAAATGCCTGGGTCTGCTGAGATTTCAATAAACGATATCACCCGAGCCAATTTATGTCACAATGCTTTTATATGAATCGCATATCATGACAAAATCATTGGAATATTGCGGTCAGGTGTTATTTGTAAGGATTTATGATCAGAATCATTATAAGTGAGTGAAAATTCTATACACTTTGAAGTTTAACACGCCATATCTTTTCGTCAGGTTCCCACCTTAGTAGCCAAAATACTCTCTGTAGTCTTGTAAAGCTTGTCCTTGGCTCGTTAGCTGCTATCCTATCCTAAAACAGCTGAAATCCACTAAAAACACTGAAAATGGTGCTGAAAATTGACCCGCCTGTTAGCTGCCACTGTACTGTACTAAGCCCATGTCAGTAGTTTAGGCTGTTAAAGTGTTCACAGACGTACGAAGCACACCAAAGTTATTCATTTCATGCAAACATATCCCAAGTACAAGACCCATGGTCTAAATGAGTATAAAGCTCACGAGTTTTATGTATCCTATAAACACCACCAACACAAAAAAAAAAAAAAAAAAAAGATAAATAGGATTTTTATGGTATCACTGACCGTTTTTTGAACCAGTGAAAAATTTTTCCCAAAACTGATGCCATTGTGGGATTGATACAATCACAATCTTGGTCAGTATAACTAAGCACACTGCAAATGCAAGATGGATTGGTTCAAAACACGCTCTGGCTGCCAGTGTTGTTTCATTATCTCTATATTATTATTATTCCAATAAAGAGCACAAGATCCAATCTTTATGAGGGCGGACGCCTCTCATATTGCTTTCTCGTCGTGCGGTTGTCTTATATAGTGTAGCACGTTGTTTACTTAAACGGTAGCAACCAAACGAGCTATTTCAATAACAGGTGTCCCGAAAAATGTGAAAATCTGATTTTGGCATCTGATGTAATGCTTTATATAAAAACTATCCCATCTGTAAGGATAAGCTGACAACCTGTCTCTTTGGTACAAAAATTCTGAAATTTCTATTTTCGTATGAGCCACTACGAAATTCCAGCCGATTGGTCTCTAATTGAAACATAAGGCATATACAATCGCCTTTTGTTTTCTTTTAAGTTTATTTTGAAACCAAATAAAAGGTAGAGGATCTTTGTACACTCTAATCTACTTATGACTCAATACATATCACAGAAATTACATGTCGATGACTGAATCTCTCGTGCACTTTAACTTATTTGTTTAAGTTCGACCACGCAAATTGCCAGGAATTTGTAGGGAATGAATAAACAACAACCGGTATGTAGAGGAAGGTGCCTAACTGATTGGAATCAATACGCATATATCGGAATCTGACCAAAAAAGTTTCAAACAGCGAGAATTCTTAAGTGATTTTTCGAGAGCTCTTGTATCAGAGAAAGTGTTTTTACTGAAGAAGGAACTAACAATCTGCGCTAAGTTCATTTGACTCCGAGTGTTACCTTTTTCGCGAGATGGTTTCTACCCCTTCAAGTGGCTCAGAATCCTCACGCATTATCGCGACTTCTTATCACTTGGTGGCAGGTGTGTTATTTTTAATTAGTGAAATGGCTGAGGCAATCTATGCATACTTTTTAGGTTTTGACTCCTTCCACTGGATGTAAAATAATATTATATATAGAACCCTTATATAATTATCAGGCCGCTGTAATATAGGATATTTGTAATGGAGAATAACCCCGATTTTTATGATGTATTTTGCAAGAAGACATCTTTGCTTGGGTTGGCGCCTTTAAGCCCCCGAACGCCTAAACTGAAACTACGCACGATCTTATCGCATCCACTAGCTCGTTTGCGAGATGTCCTCGTTGGAAGAATCGATTAATCAAATCCAATATCCATAATACATTATGTCAATTGTCCCAAATAACCCTGGATATAGTTTTAACGCTTGTACTTCATTCTTGTACATGATTCCATCTAAATACCATCATCTACTGCGTTATGGGATATGTGACACCGCCGCCTATCTAATCTCCAGATTGCCACCTAACTTTGTGGCCACGTGTGAAAGAATCGAGTAATCACTAATATCCAATAATACATTATGTCAAGTTATCCCAATAACATTTTGATAACAGTGGGTGACTAACGATGTGTAACGCAATCTGATACCCTATCTACTGTGTGGTGGGGATGGTGAATTACATTAAATCCGTGTCATCACCAATATGGGCCACTAAGCGCTTAAAAAGGGCTTCCGTGCTATGTTGTTTATTGCATGCCCGATTAATTGACAAAGTGGAGGCCGCGCCTACGTGCTAACTAAAGAAAAAATAAATAAATTTTAGTTTTTTTCTTTTTTTGATGAGTTTTAACAAGAAAATGTAGTAAATGAGACAAAATTAGCCCAATTTGATATCGTAAACAGGACATAGCTTAGATTGTTAAGTATGGATGACCATGTACGGTAGATTGATTAATGAGTGCTGAGAATTACCAAAGCTATAACTGATATTTTGCGAATTTGAGATATGGGCCTTTTAATCTCACAAAAACAGTTTGTTTTGAGTCAAAGTAAAATTGCGCGAACATATCAATTTCCCACATATTTTCATACTGTCTTCAACTTTAGACGTAAGTGCTTCATATTGCGAATATTGTCTGTGGCGTACTCCATTTGATACGAATAGAAACGAGAACTCTTAAGCTTATATCGTGTGGTACATAATTTATAGGATAGATGGCCCAGTAAGGAAAATGGGGGGGGGGGGGGGGGGGTGCGCAGTTGCTGGATCTTGCGAGGGTGTTATGTTGCGCGCAAGCGTACACGAGTATAAGTGTGTTGCGAGGAATTTGGGTATTTGGGTGCGTATGTGTCTGTTTGTGTGTTCGAAATTGAAGGGGAGATTTGAATACTTTACGTGGTATATTTGTTTAATAATAGTAATTTATTGTTTTTAATAATAGTTAATTTTACTTATTTTAAAAGAAATTTATTACTTCAATATTACGCCATTCATACTCCAACGATTTCCTGTTTTTTTAAACCTGAAATAAAATGAAATTTTTGTTGGATTAAAAATAAAATTATTGTAATTTGACAGGGTTTGATTCATAAGTATATTTTAAATCATCTTTACTTGTAAGATGTTGTAACGATTGTAATGTTTCACATACTGCTATTATTTACATAATTATTTATTAATTATTGTTTTTGCTGTATCTCTGATGAAACGAAATAAAGATTGATTGATTGATAATCAATTTCCATGTACAAACGAATGGGGGAAATACATGTCCGGAAAAGGGCACTACAAAAAATTCTAAACGTATCAGCACCAAATTATTGGTATATTAATTTGGTCGATTCTTAAGGCACTATCGTGATTGCTTAATAAGAAAATAAAAAATATCTCAACAATCTGGTATTTCCGTGTCGCTATGACAAGTTCGGGTCCTAACAGACCTGCAAGTGATAGGAACGGAAGCAACGCAATAAGGCCCAAAAATTGATATTTTAGTCATACGTCCGCGCGCGAACGGACACTTACTACAAACGTAAATGAATGGAGTTCTGTATCTTTGAACCTGCTTTTCTTCTTTTCGTCAATTGTTCAGTTGGGGAAAAGATAATTTATGAAGGAATTGTACAGGACTTAATCTTGCACTTTAAGCAATTCCTGCGAATTTTAAATATTTTGATTCCTTCGGGTGTGGATCACTGATAGTGCCTTAACTCATAAAAGCCATTGTTAAACTGTATCGTGCATCACTGTGGAGAAAGCGCCAAAAATGGCTCTTTTTCAGTCCAAATGGTACTAACTAATTTCTAAACCCGATCAATATTTTTTATTTTTTTTTCTTTCACTAATATTAGTGTCTTAGAGCAATATATATTGTCTGGCAGAGTTTTGCCCGATTATGCCAATGGAAATGCATTTTCTGGATGTAGGCCCTCCATGAGCCCCCCCCCCACAATTTGTGTGAAAATACCGTATCATTTGATTGGTTTCAGAATGTAAACTAATAAAGTACAGTAAAATGTACTTTGCTTTGTCGCATTTATCTTGTACTTTTTGTTAATTTTACAGTATTATACGCAGCATTCATTCTTACGCCAACTAAATAGGCCTACCGTTAAAAGTATAATTTATTTAAAAGATGGTCTAAATTATAGGCAGGTCTGCTAGGTTGGTGTAGTTATGAGTGCTTTTTTATCCCTACATATTCCCACGCTCTTTAATAACTCACCGAATACACACATTTCCAGAGTTTTAATTAATTATCTATTTAGAGTATAATTATAGCCTGATACCGGTATTTTTTGTTGCAGATGCCCGTAGGTATAATATTGGTAATTTACAATATCTTTTATACTGTGTCCCGAGACCCCGGTTGAAGTACAATTCAATTAACTAGGTCTCAACATTGGTAAACTTTTGCCTCGAAGCTCATTAGCCAATTTCGGCCCCAATCCGGCAAATTTCACAAAATTTTAGTTCCTAAGACCCGACATTTGGGACACAAATTAAGTTCCCAGCCCCCAAGTTCGGAATCGGCCGCACATCCCTCACCTGAAAAAAAATTAGAGCACTCCTACCGGCGCAATCGATCTGCATTTAATTGTCATTCACAAAAGCCCCCCCCCCTCCATCCGGGCCTCCATCGCCAAGACGCCCGAATAAGGGTTCCGGAGGAACCAAACCAAATCCCAACCCCCCCGGAAAAGCGAAAGCAGAGAACCTCGAATTCTAGTTGCACTTGATTGAGTTGGTGGTGATCACCTTAACTGGTCATCTTCAAGTAAGCCTGCACGAATAAGCCCTAGCACGAAATCTTCTCTAAAAGGATCAAAGGATACAAGGATTGTCCGCGGTATTCTGTAAAGGAGTCTTTACTCTACTCATGAATATCTTACACCAGGACACACCCTTTAACTGATTTGATTAATGAAACAGAAAGCCTTTGTTTACTTGGCTGAGTTGAATTGGGGTGACTACTTGATTACTTTTGACATGACTCATTAAAGCGGCCACCCAAACTGCAGTTTTTAAGACCCCCAATATTATAATTCAGTTTCCATAAGACCCTAAGTTGAAGTATACGAATGTGCGAGCGCCTTTTCTATAACTTGGCATTTTGCCCTTTGGTTCCCAAATTTTCATAAAATGTTGGCAACTTTGGATCCAGAACTCAAATTTTGCCACTATTAGTTTCCATGCTTCAATATTTCCTGCAAATTAGTCCCCCCAATATTAGTTAAAATTAGTTTTAATTGCACAAAATCCAGTTTCCTCAATAACCCACTGCAAAAAAAGTCAGTACTTAAAGGTTTAATGATATTTCAAGGCATCCATGTATGCATTATATTAGTGATCGTATTACATATATTTTTCCTTGTATTTTGGCCACACTTTCTTTATATCTCAATATAAAACATGGGCCGAATTTGATATTGCTCAATACAAATTAAAATTTCACAATTTGTGTACCAAAGAAATTATCAGCTAAACGTTTCCATATGACAGAACGCTCTATATGGCAAAAAACAAAAAACAGGGCTTTCATTTTTAGTGGATATGTGAAATCTTTCACCCTGGTTATGAAATGGATGCCACACATCCCTACTACAAAATAAAATATAAATTCATTCTTTTCCCCTTCTTTCTTTCCCTTTATTCATTCCTTCCCTCCTTCCCTCCTCCTCCTCCCTTCTCCCACCCCTGGAAAGAAACCAATATAAAACCGTTGTCCTGGGTTGTTAAGTGGCCTGCAAATTATAATTCTAAAAGTACATTGTTGTTTCTTTTTCCGCATCGTAGCTACTTTTGAATGCCTGAAAGAAAGCCTTTTTTTTTAGGACAATTGTTTTTTTTTGGGGGAAAATGATCAATATAAAGAGAACATGAAGGCTTTAAACTGGCCATTATTACAGCCTCTTAATAATTTCGCCCTTTTCCAACTTTTTGGGTCAATGAAAACAAAATCCAGGAACTAACACTTGTCATTATAATGAGACAAATGTGTAGGCAATACGCCAGATCTGTCTTTGAAATAATGATGAAGCAATACAAGAAGAAGTTCAAAAACATTTTCCCGTGTGGGTTATGTGGGTCTGCAGATAAAATTATAACTGATATTCAATACTTTGAGGATTAAGCTTTATTGTAGTTCTAGTGGCCCTACAACTAAAACTAACCCTTGGTGGCTCCAATGAACCGTTTGCGTTAAATAGATGATTTTCTGAAAAATAATATAACATAAGAACGTTTGGTAGCACGAAACAAGCCATTTGGTTAAGGCTTCATTTTCTTGTCCTTTGTGACTTTTGTTTCCATTATTTAGGTCCCATTAAAAGGCCGAAATTACCAATAACCAATATTAATATAGACATTTGCAAGCCTTTTATTCCGTAAATCCAAAACTATGGAAAGGGTCCAATTTTGGACGGTAAACAACAATTTTTCATGAAACAAGCTTATGTCTGATTATGTGGAATACAACAAATTTAAAGAAACATTATTTCTGATTATGTGAATATGATATGTATGCCTACAAATGAAAAAAAAACTATTCACAAATATAATACTATGCATGCAAGCATAAAATAGATACTTCTTAATAGGCCCAACCTGTTTAGTGAAAGACGATAATGGGAAATGAGGCCCAAAGACCAATATTTCTACTTTATTTCCATTATTCCTAATTTTTAGAGGACAACTTACATCTAAAGCCTGGGATTGGGTCCTTCAGGGGTCTGTGGGTACCCATGCTCATGATTTCTGAAGTGACCCCTAACAGGACCAATTCTCAGTGAAATACCTGTTCTCAATACGTGAATAAAATTATCCTTTAAATAACTAATATACAAGAACAAATAACACTTGTGCTAGAAAAAAATACATGCTTGGGTCAAATTTTCTTGTACTGAATTTGTGAATTTGATCCCCCCTAGCGGTAGAATTTTGCAGCTAGTTCTTTTTTGGAAATGCAGTAAAACACATGCCGTTGGATACTAAATGTATTAATATTATAAGTGCTTCAATCTAGTGACTCGATGAGATGAACTATAACTGTACCACTTTAATAATACACTTGAATTAATTCATTAGAGTTTTTGAGTTTGCTTGTGTATAATAGTGTCCGTTGGCAAATCAATTTTGTTATCAAAATTAATAAAATTAGGTTAAAAACGCGTGTTTTTTTGTTTTTTAAGTAATTAACTTAAAACAAGGTTAAACTTCATCGCGAACTTCTTGTAAAACAGGAGTCGGACAAGAAAATTGCCCGCCCTTATGTTTGTGATTTTCAACTGACCAACCTTGCAAGGGACAGTCAGGTTAACACAACAAAAAAAAAAAACCCAACCTTTCACCGCTGTTTGGCTTAAGTTTAGAATCAAATACCTTGGAATTTTAAAACCCTTTGAAGTACCATATTCACTAGGACCAAGGTTTTCTCAATTAACCCTTTTCTGTACATTTCCATTAAGAGTTACCAATGACTTCACTCTTCAAAATTGTGATGATTTATTCATTTTATGTCTGATTCTTGTTCAGAGACTTCAAAGGGCGTGAAAATCACTAGAACCTCGTTTTTTAATTATTAGAGTGTTTGTGGTTTGTGAACAGAAGGGGGTGTTGTCCTTTCTTTGAAAGTCCCCACCCTACTATTTCTATTCTTTGTCCCTTGGCATGGTTTTTAAAAGGCAATGGGCCATGGAGGAGACATATCCCCGTGCTTTGTAAAGCCTCTAAAGCAAGCATATGTTACTCCATGCATTAACGAAACTTTGATCATAGGAAATATTTATAAAATTTTTATGAACATGTTACAATACTTCAATATAGCCTCTTTATTTATAATTACACATAAGGTTTTAAATTAATGTAGCCCCAATGCCCCCAATCCATTTATCATGAATGGTTATTAACAAATCAACAAAGGGTCTTCTTGGTGAAATTTGCACCAAATATACAAAGATTCATTTTTGTACTACAATCATTAAAGGGGTTGTTCCGATTTATGGTGTATTGTGTTCTCTACTTGGATGAGAGCCTGGCCTTGCACATACACCACAACCCCTCAAGTCCGTGGTAAACAAACTTCGGTTTTGATGTTATTACGCAAATAATGCATGTGGGCAAAGCCCTATTCAATACTGTGCAAATAAAGGGTTAACCACTAAAACGAGCGGTTTTTTTGTTAATATCTTTGGAATGATGGATTCGAGGGCTCAAATTTCAGGACGACCATTTAAAACTACGGCCTTTCATATATTCAAAATCGATACTACTTCCGGGTAAATCAGGGGGTCCCAAGACGATCGGAACACGCCCCTTTAACTTCTTTTATGTGTAGACTGCAAGCTTTTGAATTTGCATAAAATTCTATAATCATAAAAAGAACTTCCCGCCCAAAAACACCCAAATTATTTCGAATTTGCCCAAAAACACTCTATATTGCACTTTTAAAATGTTTAAAAGTTTATTACAAAACTATGAAAACCAAATAAACTAAGGTTAATAAAAGAACATTAGGCAGAAAAGTGAGGTTTTAGCCTTTAAAATATCAGAATCAGTAAAAAATAATATAAAAGCAAATCCGCCCAAAAAACAAACCCAAGAACAATTTTAAAAAATGACACTCATAATTTTGAATCCTCATAAAATTTTGATTAGAAAAACCTGGGGTTGGAAGATTGTATATGAAATTTTCCACAAAATACATTTCCGTGTACTATCATTTTATTGAATGGAATTCTTTTCGTGGTGAGGTGTACAGAAAGTTAGTGAAGGATGTATACCGGTTCGAAGAGAGTTGACAGTTCATCATTATTATTTCACGATCCCTTTGTATTTCGGCTGGGAGGGGAGGTCGGTTAGAAATGGAACAGCCTTGTTTTTATTTTTTTTGGATATATTTGTGTAAATATATATTGTTTTCTTTTATGGGGTTAATGTTTGCCTATTGTGATATTGACTTTTATAAAAAAAAAGTGCCATATGTTCTTGATGTGATTACGGACATACGCAAAAGCAATTTAATTTTGCTGTAATTTGATGTTTTTTTTGTGTGTGTTTGGTTCCAGCATCTGTTCATAGTTTTGAGGGCAAATGGAATTGATCCTGGAAGGAATTCGGACAATATTACAACTCAGTGCCTAATTGCACCGTAAGATAAACCATTTTCTTCACATATCATAACGTCCAACAAAAATAACGAAAGTTGGAATAAAACTTTCTTGGGGATATTTAGTGGACAATAAACAAACATTAGGTAATAGGATTGTGAAAGTTCTCTGAAGAAACACACACTGTTAAAAATAACCCTGCCTTTGACTGACCTGGAACTCACGACAATGTCATGCAGAACGTAAAATAACTGGAGTCGTAAAAATCGAAACCATTGCATGGAACGTAAAATAACGGCGTACAATCTCAGCTTCACGTTTTTTGGATTTTTGACTTGTTTAAACAATACTAATAATTAAACTTTATTCAAACCAAACGTATTTTACGTTACACGTGGTTGTAAAAACAGTTTATATTTCAGGCCAAACAATTTTGAGAAAAAGACAATAAACAGAGGGAAAACATAAAGATTTAAACCAGTTATACACTTTGTTTTATGGTAGTGTACACATTATAATGTCGCCATCATCATCACAGCAGAACCTTAATACATGTACCTTACATCGATTCGAACTGGGCTTAAATTAAAAGTCTAAAACTTATCCACTACACTCATGACTTACTGATAGTAGGATGTAAAAATTAATATATTATATGTGTGTGTAAGACTTTTTTTCAAATTAAACTAACATTTAATACAAAAGGGGAAAGAGCGTTTTAAAACTATTTTTAAAAATGATAAAGAAAACTAAGATTTTGCATTTTTTTAATGATGTTACATACGACGTTAGTTTAACACATTTCATAGTTAAAACGTCTCATAGTTCGTAGTCTTACATTAAAAAAACAAGTAAGTTACAAAAGAAAGTAATATTATGCAAAATCAACAACGGATGTAGCGTTTAAATGTGTATTATTTCGGCCACTGTTCTATGTACATTTTTCTGATACAACGTGCAATTTTATTTTTAGTATAGGAATAAAGCGTGAAGATTATTGTAATTGGGGTTTACCATAATTAAAAGGTAAGTCGGTAAAAAATTAGGAACATTTTTTAACAGTACATGAATTATTTTTTGTGAGACGGGTTCCTTAAATTTAATAGCCCTTTTGAGCTTTTTTTTTGATGGAAGTCTATGTTGTGTTAGGATTAGGAAACTGTGGCTATTACTGATTTGTTCTAGGTGAATTTCTCAAATGGGTGCCTTTGCGGATAGATTATATAAATATTTATTGAGGCAGTTAAGCGCAAAGCATTTTTTGGCGGAAACGGTCCAGGATCCACTATTTTTTTTGAATTTCTCATGGAGCAGGCCGTAAGTTCTATTTCAATTGTGCATTAGGGCGTTTTGGCAAAGGTTTTTTTATTATTTGTGAACTTATCCTAAAAATCAAAGCACTATTTACAATATTCCTATTTGAAAGGTAATCCGAAACCAACGCAGTGGCGGCAGCACACGCCTAGGGCTTTGGTGGAACTTTCAATTTTATTATTAAAACAGATAATGA
Source organism: Ophioderma brevispina (assembly GCA_023653785.1). Classification (NCBI taxonomy): domain Eukaryota; kingdom Metazoa; phylum Echinodermata; class Ophiuroidea; order Amphilepidida; family Ophiodermatidae; genus Ophioderma; species Ophioderma brevispina. The sequence goes on along the minus strand of JAMKCH010043580.1, from coordinate 1,703 downwards.
CTTAAAATGCCCCAGATATATATTGAATCAATATTTTAACATTGTATTGCATAGAACGCCTTACAATGGTTAATTGTGAACTTTCTAATTTTGTATTAGGCGCAATTTCGAAATTTAGTCTAGGATTTTTTATTGAAATATACAGCATACACAAAACACGTTTTGTTTTTATTTTAAGTTGTTTCTGTAAATACACAAAAGGTAGGGGAATTATTGAGTTTCGAATCTATATGATATCACTACATATCACAGAAATATGATGCCCCGGGGGGGGGGGGGGGGTGTTATTAGTACCAACGCCTCCTACTACGGAGACGTGCCGTGCGATAGGGTCGCAATCAGCCGTCTGGTATAACTATAACCCCTTTTTTTCACACTGGTTATACTTATGAACCCTGTTTTAACCACCATATCGGTCTAATATCGGTGTTGCGTTTTGATGTTGTTGGTATAATTTTGGGTATGCATTCGCGATGTGATTAATTCACGGAACGCCATAAGGGCAATTTCGACACAATTTAGATAGGATTTTTTATTGTGCATTTTTTGAAAAAAATTAAAAACGTTTTGTTTTTATTTTAAGTTGTTCTGTAACTAATAAAAAGGTAGGGAATGTATTGAGTGATAATCTATATGCTCTCACTAAATTCACAGAAAATATGGATGCCCCGGGGGGGGGGGTCTTAGTACAAACGCCTATACGGAGACGTGCCGCTGGATAGGGTCGCAAAATCAGCCGTCTGGTATAACTATGACCCCTTTTTTCACACTGGTATAATTATGACCCCTTTGTTTTCACACAATATCGGTATAATTATCGGTGTTGATTTGATGTTGTTGGTATAATTTTGGGTACGCATTCGCGATGGTGATAATCCGTGAACGTAGTCAGCTCTACGCAGAATTCGACATTGTATTGATTTTTAGTCATCATCAACTTTTTAGTCATCATAATTATCGAAATTACGTATTTACGTCTGCCGCTGGTTTCATGTGACTTTCGTCGTGGCCCTCAACATTGCACACCATGTCGCGAAGCAAAGACACGCTGGGTAAATATTTGCCCAGGGTATTTGATTTGGCGGTTCTTCTGTTACGAGAGGAAATTCTGGCAGACATGAACTATGATGGTATATGTATGGGTCATTTCACATTGCATTTGGTATAAATATGGGTCATTATATTGCAAGAAGGAGAGGTATAAGTTCGGGTCCACTTCTTGAGTCCTGGAGGCAGGTCCCTACCCAAACAAAATTGAAGACCTCCCCCCCCCCGGTATGGATGTCTTGAAATCTCTCGTTGCACCTTGATTCCTTCAAAACCGCTTGATGAATTCCTTCTTTTTTTACCATACGGCAAAAAGACATTATTTTAAGCATTTCTGTTCTGCGATTTTTTAGTTTGAGAAAATTTTGAGAAAAATGCATTTAAAATTCAATTTTTGCGCATTTTCAAAAATCTCTTGACTGTTAGAACCAGAGGAAGGAAGATCGGATTTATTTTGCATCCCTTGGTATATTAGTACGCTATGTTAATACCTAGTAAACATGTGTATAGATTCTATTGTGTTAAAGGCTCATGATTCGGGTTTTTTTTTCTGTCAGAACTATGCTAAAAAACAGGCATTTGCTCTTTAATCTGAGAATTCTCGGGGCCTTTCCCGAAAAACCACACTTTTAGTAATTTTCTTCTCGCAAATACGA
>JAMKCH010043579.1:0-13220 GCA_023653785.1 Ophioderma brevispina | reverse complement strand
GCTATGTCATCCTTACATACCCCGGTCATACGTATCATGCTATGCTGCATAAATTGATTACTAATTAGGTTACTTATCGTATATGGTGGCGCTATCACTATCGAAATCTTCTATGAGCATTTGTTACACAGTGTCACCCCCGCCTTGTGATATATTGGAGTGAGATATCACATCCAGGGAAGTGGGAAAAGTTAAGAGTTATGTTTGATGAATCTGGGATTGTTTGAAATACCTAAAAAATTAGGGGCTTTTTGTAGAGTTTTAATGGTGGGGTGGAGTTAATTCAGAGTAATTGCAAGAGTTGTTTTTTGATAAACATTCTATTTGATGTGTGTTAGGAAGATATAAAAAGGAGGTTTGTACTTTTCAAGTAAGGAGGGTAGTTTAGAGGGTTAAATATGGTATGGTGGATTTCACCTTCACAGTACAGAAAAGACTTTTGGGATGTAACATCTCTACTATTTCATAATTGAAAAGACATTTCGGGAACCAGCAAGAATTTATCTGATCTCTTTGCAGCAGCTCACCATTTAAACCTCGGAATGACCTCCTCAATTCAAAATGTAATCACATTAGTGACAATAACACACCACAAACCACCTCACACTTTTCTTAGCGTAACTCCACCCTTCTAATAACTCACTATATTTTAACTCTCAAAAGACCCCCACTTAAGTACAACATTTCACTAATCACTACAACATATTACACAGGGTTTGAAAAAATGCAATCTTCAATGCATTTGCTTGCAGTAACATCTCACCACATTTTAAACTCTCCAAAGACTCCCTACTTTAATGACAAACATTCATAACATTACTTTTCGTCCAATTAATTTTTATATCCGATTCCCGTCGGTTAATATTTTCCCTAAATTATATTATCAGGCAGCCTACATTGTGCAAATAATTTGCCAGGTTTCATAGTTCATAATCCTAACAAAGATGTCCTGTTTCATTTTTGTAATGTATGGTCTGTTAGCTAGCTGAGCTATGATGTCTAATGCGGTGCCCATCCGGCCAGGGACATTTCTTTTATTTCACAATTACTAACTTTCGGCCCAACTCACTGTACAGTGCATTTCCGTCAGCACCTTTTTCTCTATGGTGTATTCATCACCTTAAAAGGTGTCCTATTCCAGATTATTTTCTTTCATGTGTCCTGTGTCATTCTTTTTTTTATAGGAAGAGGGTGACCTTCCATTTGATGAAGGTGAGATTCTTTCTGTGACTCCGAGCACAACCTCATACTTCTGGTTGAGCTGTTAACCCAAGAACTGGACAGCATGGTTTTGTGCCACAATCCTATTGATTAATCCTTAAGTTCTTTATTCCTATTTATGTTATTAAAATTATTCAGGGACACATCCCACTAGGGATACATTTCTCTCATTACTGTTTCAAATGAAAAGACTCAAAACTACATTTCAATCACCAAAGAATACCTCAATAACATAATATCAGGTCAGGTACATTTCTTTTTCTCGATAAGCATCTCATTTTGTGTTCACTAGATAATCCCCGAAAAAAGGTTATTTTCCCAATTTCAGTTGATTCTGATGGTGCGTTTTGAGGTTATTAAGCAAATGTTGGTATCACTCTTGCCCCCATAGGCCACTGTTTGTAATTTCTGTCCATTTGGAGGCTGAGGAGCACAAAATGCCTCTTTAATTGGCCACAAAAAACATATGAATATATATATATATATATTATTAGATCTTATCTATATATATAGATATATGAAGATATATATATATTCAGAGAAGATGAGAAAGAAGGAGATGGCTCGACTTTGAAAATCGATTACCCAGGATGACCCTCATTCACCCTGGGACATTGTTTGGGAAAACTTACGGGGCCACTCGAATGTCCTTTGAAGTACTGTTCATCCGAAATCAAGCTTGGCCACTCAGGAAAAATTTTCACAAACAGAAGTAATGACACACTGCTACTACAACAGTTTATTAATTTTCTATCTCAATGTTCTCTGTTGATAAGGAACTCCACGTCTGCGTTCTGCCAATAATTATTATTTTATCCGTTTGGGAGAAATAATTGGAGAAAAATAATGACTTTTTAACGAAAGAAAACAGCAAACTCACCTTTTTCGGTAAGCTAACCTTGATTTAATATTTTTGGGTCAATAAATGTTGTGTTATTTTAGCCTAATTTGGAAACATTTCCGTTAGTTTCCTTGAAATATGATATGCAGGATGATTAGATAAATTCATTTTGAATACACCTCAACCCTACCTTGTTTGTGTCAGAAAGTGGCCAAAGATGTCAAAATGCTTTGAGACTTTGGGGTTAAAGTTGTCTGTAAATAGTGATGCCGGAGAGTAACGTTGCTATACTGGTCACGACCAACAGTGTTATAGTCTCTGGCATACCATTGACAACTGGGTAATTGGAATATTTTTGGGATTTAATGACAGGTGAATGTATTCTTTTCTCCAGCAGTAGCGCAGGTCTTTCAATCGGATTAAGCATAAGATGAATAGTGGATGAACAGTTTATCTTTTGAAGTAACAGTTTTAACGCGTCGGGTCGTGGGCGGTTGGCGTGTGCTCATCTTCTCTGATATTTATATATATATAATATATGCTTTTTTGCACTCATCCATTTACCAAGCACCTCTTTACCAAGCCGTCCTCTTATATCGCGTATCGACGGGAGCGCAATATCAGAGATCACGTTGTACGTGCCTCTGACCCACAACAGTCTTATGGTATGCTTCCTTGTGAGAGACACATGGCAAGACTTGTTGTGCACATCTTATCCTATCGCAATTGTTGGATCAAGTAGTGTTGGACATTACATTACATCATCCTTTTCCTGTACTTCCAAGAACTTGATTTATAGTATTGTTTGCCAACGATGCAATCAGATTTATATCGGAGACACTAAATCCCATTCTCTGTTTGTTTTGTGATCACCTCAGATCTATCAGGAGCAATACAGCTGGCAAACCGGTTGCCGCTCACTTTAACAGTGATCGTCACACCATGATGATGCCCAAATTACCGGCATTCTTTCTACTTCTGGAAATTCTGATAAGACTGCACAAAGAGAAACAATCTATTATCATCAGACTTAGAAAACCATGAAACCTCATGGCATGAAATTAGACTGGACCTTTTAAAATCCAACGTGGCTTTCTATTTGAACTTCGTGCAATTGTCATAATCTACTTATTGGTGTCAACTTTCATTACGTTTTTGCAATCGTGGTGTGTTATTATACTGTTTGACACCATAGAATGTATCTGTGTTTACTATATCATGTACTTTATTATTTTGCATCGTTATTCGTAACTTGCTAGGGTTTTACCCAAAAAGTTGTACAAATTAAAACCGTATTATTTTTAGCACTCACATGCTCATATCGGACATTCATTTGACTATCTTACTTACTGTGCTAGCGCTGATCTTTTTATAACCTCCAGGTATATATATATATATATATAATTATATATTATAACAAAATAAGGTTTACTATGATGGTATATATATATAGAAAAATCTAGTTAAACAGTATTATTTGCTGTGTTATAACCTTCCATTTCTTTCTGTGTTATAACTCCATTTATTTTGACTTTTAAATTATATAAATCTAGTTTTGAAAGAAATTTTTGAACATTTTGACTATTCTATATATATCTATAATATATATAATATCATATTATATATATCTATAATTATATGTAACTATACAACACGATACATTTGTGTTGCTACCTGTGTTTTTTTTCCCGCCGAGTCGAGCGTCAGGCACTGATTTCCAAGAGCATCATTCTCTTAGCAAGCACGTTTGTTTTGTCGGTTGCCAGGCCGACATCTACTGATTCAATTCAGTCCTTCTATTTAACAATTCTTTGTTCAGAGTATTTCTAGTTTCTCATCTATAGGCATAGATTACATTGTGCCCTGCGGTTCTCTGTGTGTGTTTGTTTTGTGTTCTCAAGATTTCCCAATAGTATGTTTATGCCTGTTTATTCTTCTTCATATCCCACACAATTTCGAACAATTCATTTCGTTTTTTTTTTTTTACTTTTTATATTTATTTCTATAAACATTTTAACTCAAGTTCCCGTATATTTTCCAGCATATCCCGTATCTTAGCCCTATGTAGGCCTTGGATTCGTGCTCTGCGTTTACGGTGGCTTTCTAAACTATTTCAGTGGCAAACATTACCTGCAGGGGGCCAATTTCCCTATCCTACAGTTGCATTTTCTTTTCAGGTCTACTTCTTTGCTTTTTGATTAGCCAAGAGTTTGGGGCTTTTATGGCGGTTCCTCACGTTTGGCATAGCAGAATAACTTAACCGGTTTTTTTTAAATATATTTGGTTTAATTTTTAATTTACTATACTTATTTGTTATGTTTGTATCACAATGCCATAGGCCATTTGTATTGTCTTTACACTTCTACTGTATGGAGGGTGAACCAGATACCCTTTCTTGTCATGATTCTTTTCCTCTTCTGGTTTGTGATTGATTGTGTGGGGGTATGTGTTTGGACATATTGGAGTTTTTCTTTATATCCACATGATTTCAGCGCGTCATGATATGATGCGGACGCGTCATCAAAAACGCTCTGGTTGATGAAAGTTTGGATATTCTTTTGCTTATTGCAGCAAGTGTGGTTTGATATTGATTGTGGGTGGTTGAATTTATATTTATTATATCGGCTGGTCATTTGGCTTCTGTATGGTTGGTGTATCCTGTGCTTAGGTTGAGATTAGTGTCCAGGTAAGTGACTGATTTTTAGGTTGAGTTGTTACTGTATTGCAGTCCAAATGATTGGAATATGCTTATCAATTGTTTCTCATTCTGTCTGCTTGGCTACCTGAACAATTTATGATGCACATCCAAGCCGTCGCACGATATAGTCCAATGCTTGTAGCATTGAATTTTTGCTAGAGGTGTGAAGTATGAAACAGGCCCACAAGTCACACACCTCAGATCATCAAACGCTTCAATAGCCAAGTCAAAAGACATTGAATTTGCTTGTTTTGTTTTCAATGGTTTTCCTTGACTGTCATAGGTAGGGTCTTATGCATGCATGATGCGTATCAAATCAAGAACTGGTATCTGTGTGTGCTTGTTTGGCCCAAGTGAGTACTTTAATTAGGAGGTCCTCAGATATAGATGGATAAAACACTATATCAAAAAAAACATGAGGCTGGGTCTGTCTCAGATGTTAAAACTCTAACAAGGATTCTGTGCTCCTCCATTGATGATGTATTGCTGTTCTTATGTCATTGTTTATTTGGTCTCTAGCCTGAATTGGCTTATTTTGCCAATTCATTTCGTAGGGTTGATTTTCGTAGGGTTGTATCTGTATAGTTACATATAATAAGTAATATCTCCGCTAGCATTGCATTGACGCACTCTTGTGTGGATGAGAACTAAATGGTATATATATATATATTTTCCTAGATTGAACCATAGGGCGAAAATTAAATAATTCTTAGTCTATTAATGAGTTTTATCTATAATGCTAATAATTAATATCATGTTTCTTGTTAGCCATGAGATTATAATTCTTTGAATAATTAATATTCATATCTTTGACGGAAATATAAAGCGCAAACAAAGGTTAACGTTAAGGCGAAAAATTTTGACTCCTAACGTCGACTTTATACATAACAAAAGAGAATTTCACCCTAGCGTTAGGATAAGTAATATATATATATATATATTATATATTGTTTGTTTGCTCGTATCCACAAGTCAGTGGTAATGGCTTTGTGGTGGTGTTCGTATTTATTCAGGTTGTGTGCTGATCCGGGGCCGGAGAAGGCCATGTTGTATCCATGATACGGGTTCCTAAAATGGCCCGCTATTTGAGGGCTGGCGTTGGAAACCAGTCAGGGGTTTACCCCTTATCTTATTCGACACTGACTGACGGGATTACATGTCAGTTGGACTCTCTGTACACGGACCGAAGGTAACGTCCCCTCCGAAGGAACGGATGCTTTCATGATTAAATTGACCAAGTCCAAGTGAACCATGGAGGAGAGCGGTATTCTGTATTAATCAATAGCTGCGTATACAAATCAAACAGCAGAATTGATGTTACCCGAATAAATCCCAGCAAATGCCACAACCCCACCGGGATTCGAAACCTGGGGAAATTTTGATGGTAAATTTGTGCCAGAGGCAAACACACTAACCGATAGGCCACGCCTCCCACATATATAATTATATATTTGTCAACATGACTCGAGTTATAAACACGAAAAGGAGGACACGAAAGTGCAGTGAGATGATTCCACTGCCATCCCATCCACTATATACCTGACCACATTCTGGAGGAGGTTACTCTTATTATCGCAAATATCACACTACAATGTGCAAGGATTTATCACAATATAAAACAATGGGGAAACCATCAGCCCTTTTACACAGGACAGAACAAATCTGGCATTCCTTAATGATGAACATTAGCGCAAACAATAATCGAACTTGTTATGCAGTTCAAAAGAAGGAGGTTGAAAACCAACTACACACAGACAGTAGATCTGAGTGGTCTTACATAACAATTGTACAGAATCAAGGAGGGAGAGAAACCCAAAGCCAAATTCTGACATAGTATAATTAAGCAATATGCACCTTGTAACGTGGTATACCAATATGAACATTGCACAATGGGCACCGTGAGATGAGATGGATGCAGAGGAGGAGAGGAGCCCAACCCTACACAGACAAATTGTTTAAGTATTACTTAATAACATCTCTATTTACCCAAATAGGCGAAGTGTGATAAGAAAACTGAAATAATACCATGCATTTACTATATAATCCTGCTTGCACCACTGAGGAGCGACCAAACCATTCATTCAGACATAAACATCTAAATATATTTCATATAAAGGACCAACGGGCAGCATGTGCAGTCTTATATTATAAAAATGTAATACAAATTAAAATATATAAATTAAACACTTGTGAAATAATGACAAAGTGTGAATACCATGAAGGCGGCGAAAATAAACCACACTGCCACCAAGTTTCCGGTCTCCAAGAAAACTTGGCATCATTCCCCCCCCCCACCCCCCCCCCCCCCCGACTAGCAAGAAGGGGGATGGAGGGGCCCCAAACGAAAGGGGGCCTGAACACACACACGTGGGAATATTAACACCTGCAAAAAGGCCAAAATTCCTTGGCACTCAAGTAGCTGGTTTACAGTCTCACAAAAACTATCAAGAGGCAAAAAGCAAGATAACCGACAAATTATGAGCAGCAACACAAGATATCGCGTGTTGAAGCAAAACAATCCAAATAAAAACCTATTTTTAGCAGACCCGAAGGTGGGGAAGGAAGCATAGCCTGAGTATAGACATGGAACTCAAGCCAATCGAAAAAACCGACGAGAATAAATAAAAAAAATAAAAGCATTAACGGAGAACGCGCATCGCACAGCTTGAAGAAGCCGAGAGAAGAGTGTAAGCTGCTCAAGATTCCACAGTAACACCTTTTACTTCTTAAATATTTATGAAAAAGTATTAATTCCAGCCGTTGACTTAAAATACCAGCACGAGGTAAGTTGAACGGATTAACTTCAAGACACCATAGTTATATTCACATCCAACGCAACCAAAAACGTCCACACAAAGTAACATAAATTTATTAGATATGTATATATAATTACTTTTTTGGATGACAAATATTACCAGTAAAAGTATACAGAATCGTATTTGCTGGAAGAACAATAATAAGTCCTTCCATACCTCATGGTCAAAACTTAATATGCTTGATACATAAATAGTTATTGTTATATTCATGATGTGTGATTTGAGCCATGTGATAGTTTTTTACTATAAAATGGCTTGAAAATAAACCAAGTGATATCATGATATAAAACAATATGACTGCCTAAATTGTTTGCAATAGGTTAAAAACATATATCATGCGGTCAAATTTGATGTTCCATTTCACTCGGCTTCGCCCTCGATGGAATAGACAAAGTCCAAATTTGACAATCATGATATATTTTTTACATTCACATCTGGGCATTCAATATTTGGATATTATCCTGCTATTAGGACACATAAAACATAGTTGTGCAAAGCCCATCCAAAAATAGCCAATGAAACGGATATTCTCAGCAATAAGGTTAACCACGTGTAACTTTGAGGATCCACATTTCCAAGAATAGAGCTGCAATTCAAGTTTTAAACTCCAATTATCAAAATAAATTCAAGCTGATATATTTAGTATCAAAAAACAGGATGTTTGACCATACCAGGACGGGATTATCCCACCATGAAGGGCAGATGCAGTAAAAAAGGGACCGTAAGAGACAAAACTGATGAAATGACACACATTAAAAAACGGCAGTCAGTCAGCAGTATTAGACATCACTAAAATCCTGAACTTGTTACAGGCGCACCCCTTTCACAGTAAACGTGCCGTTGAAGGATCCTTCATAATCCAAGAGAAATGCAATGCGACGATTTTAAAGTATTAATAAATAAATAAACTCATGGCAGGCAACAAGAAGGCTCCAATGACACTCCACTTTACAATTAACAATGCATCCACATTTAAATTTCACGATGGCATTGATCCTTCTAAAAATGTTCAATGACGATATTGCGAAGTGAAATCCATATAAAATCTGCTTTTTGTCCTGATGAGCGTGGATAATTCAACGATGATACATTCACACAGAGTCCAAAAGGAAAGTGAGTCTATTAGTCCACTCAATCTACCGTATGACCTAGACAAATGGCAACAGAGGTTTTCTTGCTGTAACTTGTGGTACAAACCCTCCCCAAACACATATCAAAAGGTTTAGAAAAAAGGAAAGATGGCCAAGACATCTAAATTGCCATTATAAAACCTATATGCTATTTTTCCTATATTTTGGGTATTATTCCAACATATTCACTCTTGTTTCATTGAAAACTGTTTAATTTTTTTAAAAAATCGAACTTTGTTTCATGAACTGTTTAAGTTATTGTTACAGTTGCATGGTAATGCTTGCAAAATGACGTGTAAGCTATAATGACTAAAAGTGGAAGGACATGATTATTTTTCAAGATGCTGCCGTTTTTACGCAACACATTTTAAAATTCCCGCCAATAGTTGAAGATGGGACCAGTGTTTTGGTGTTGTTAGTTTCTTCAGGCAGTTCTGAAACCCCTCTATAGTGAAAGCCCCGTCTGTATGGGAGGGTGTCTGCTATCTTGTGATTGAAGACAGGTTCATCAAAGTTGGTGTTTTATTCTGAACCGGTTGCCAAGTGAGAGCTAAAGTCGTTGAAAACCACTGCCTGTGTTAGGCACTCCTCAAGCGTGATTCACCTCCTCTTCTAGAAGGTGGGTAGGTCCGCCTTGTCAGTCATCTACCTAAGGCCGCCCATGAAGCCGTCTGGTCTAGAGGAAAGACATGTTTCTGTCACACTCCTAGGTATCAATCTCCATGGATTATTTCTTTGTTGGCTGTTGTGGGGGTGGGAAGAAAATAAAAATCCCAAATATACTGGCGTTTTGTTTTGTTTGTTTCTTCTTCTTCTTCAAGCTTGCAACAAGAGTGGTTGAATTTTTTGAAAAAAACAAAACCCTCGTATGTGCTGCTAAAGGTCTCCTGCTCACAAAGCTTTGTATTTTCCACTATATACCTTCCTACAGTCGGGATCTCTGGGAGGAAGACTTATCTGGCCCATAAAGAGACAATTATTACATGACCAGACTTCAACTTCAGCGTGTCTTCAGGCCCATGCTTAGCTTTTTAATCCAGAGATGTACGAGGATGGACTGGAAAAAGGTGGCGATGGGTAGTCACCCGGTTAAAAATAAGAGACAATTAGGGGACCTTCCACTACGGTTACGTAGAATCTGCCTCGGGAAAGACCCTTTTCAAACTTCGCTTGTAGCACATGTTTTTGTGCTGCTTTCCTACCTATTACCCGGGCTATTACACAATTAACTCTTTTTTAAAATCTTCAGATACTCAATGACCCCCTTTTCTTCTTCCTGCTAACCACCTTTTTTCACAAATCGCAATTTCATGGCAGCTAATTTTATTGATTTCGAGGCATTTAAAACCTGTAAGAGATGCACTCCTATTTGTTTACCTCAGTGGCCCTTTGACGTTTCATACTGGATGACCCATTGTAGAGGCTTGTGTACCGAAATGACTATTTTTGCGTACATTTTATCTGGATGGAGCCTACTTTTCACCTGGCCTGAGGCACATATAACCCATCGATTCAGATAGGGAGTGCCCCCCCCCCCCGCACTAGCTAATTTTTTGTTATCCAATTGCTCAAGGCATGATGTCAAGAACATTATCTTCGGCATACTCTCGAAATGAGGCACTGACAACACTGTGGAAGTTATCCCCACAGCAGGTAAAAGCGCTCCAATGCATTGTACAGGACCACTTTTAGATGTCCTCCATTGGCTTCTAGGCAAAAAACAAAAAGAAAACAAAACAGAGCAGCAAAGAGCAGCAAAAAATCGATTCTTAAAAATAATATAAATTAACAAAATGGAAATACCTCATATTGATATTAATTCTTACCACACGCATACAAGCAGTCTACAAGCCGTAGAAAAAGGTCACTGCCATGCCACAAGGGAGCTCACATATTGAAAAGCCATAAATTGTTACCCTAACCTACAGAATGTTAACTACACAAATTACCAAAAAGTTTTCCCGAGGTTGGCCTCTACAAAGAAAAAAACCAGAGTTTTCGAACTAGAGATAGGCCTAGAGGCCATGTGTTGCGTATGGCCAGATGAAGGGGGCCATCTGTACATTTATAGATGTTGTGGCGCATCCACCGGGGCGCATGGGGGGGCATGATGGGTATAGCCCAGTGCAATCGTAAATGCATGGATATCTCACCAATAATGAAAATTCAAAATAACTTGCCTGCGTTGTTGTGAAGGGCATGCTGAAGGGATTTCAATGTACTGGGACATGTCTCGAAATGTTTGAGGTTGCACATTGTGCGTATGCTTCACGTTCCCCTTTCGTGCTTGGAGAATGATTGTTATTGATGAAGGATTCTGGTGGTGAGAGGATTGCATTACCCATACGGGGAATGAATCCTCTCACCCGATATAAATTGAGCACGATTTTGGGTGTATTCCACATGTGGAAATCACAAATCCTCTGAATTCAATGGGGGAAATACCCCGGTCCGCTTGTATTTCCACATGTGGATATTCACCGAAAAATGTGTATCTCCGGACGTTGGTATATTCACCGAGTCCGTTTGTATTTCCACATGTGGATTTTCACGAAAAAATGCGTATTTCCACATGTGGTATTCACCGAAAAATGTGTAATCTCCGCACGTTGGTTATATGCAAAAAGACTCCGTGATTTTTTTTTTTTTTTTTTTTTTTTTCACATGTGGATATTCACCTAAAACATGGGTATCGCCACCAAAATTAAGCAAACTTAAAAATTAAAAAAAAAAAAAAATGTGTATCTCCGCACTTTGGTATATTCACAGATCTCGCGAATTTCCACATGTGGATTTCACGAAAAATGTGTATTTCCGCACGTTGGTCTATTCACCGACCCGTTCATTTCAACATGTGGATATTCACCGCAAAAATGTGTATTCTCCGCATATTGGATTGTTTTTCTAAAACGTAGTCATGTTGGCCCAATCAAGCAGCAACTGTTAAAATTAGCGTAATGGAACATCGTGATTAACGCCAATCAATCACAACTCATGTGTTAAATCAATTAAATGAAGGCCAATAGTCTTCTTTAAAACCAACACTGCATCCTCTCCTTATTGAATGATGATCACAAGAACCAAATAATTCCCATAACAAAGATACTGACTAGTCATGCCAGACAATAGATTTCGCTGATCTTTCACACAATGGCGACCATGACAATCAATGTCAACCTCAATTTTTTTGTGTCACATTTAACGATTTACCTGTCATTCAAATATTTTGTTCAACTATCTATTAGCTACTATTGGCACTCTTCAGAATAAGCGAAATGGTGTGAAAAAAATATAAAAATTGAAAAATAACAATAGTCGTGAATTCTTAAAATATTCTCATATCTCTACTTAAAGCCATTTCAGCGATGTTTCAAAATCTAAACAAAGCGCGCCCCTATTTTCACCAGTCCTTTTTTTACACTGTTGTATGGAAAAATTATTGTACGAAAGACCACTGTAAGTGGCTAACGTAACACACCGATTTGTCAAAAATTATGATTGATATTTTTTTTATTAATAATAAAAGTCGGGATCCTACTTTTCCTCTGGCTGAAAACAGCCGCAAATGGACACTCTTCAAAAATGACTTTAAAACCTTAAAGTGCTGTTTGTCACAGAACGGTAATGTAAAGTTTTGATGTAACCTAACACTAGCTAGTTAGATACAAAATGGGCATTTTGAATTTTAGAAAAAAAATATTGAGTGTGGCTTTCAATGTGGAAATTCACCGAAAATGTGCATCTCAGCATTCACCGTCCTCGGGAATTCCATATGTGGATATTCACCGAAAATGTGATCTCCACACGTGGTATATTCACCGATCTTCGTGAATTTCCACTGTGGATATTCACGAAAAAATGTGATAATCGCCGCACGTTGGTATATTCACCGATCCCCCTTCATTTCCACATGTGGATATTAACCAAAAATGTGTAAAACCTCCGCGTATTGGATTGTTTCTAAAGAAGTAGTTATGTGGCCCAATCACATGCCAGCACTGTTAAAATTAAATCGTTATGGAACATTCGTGATTAACAGCCCCCAATCAAATCGAACTTCGTGTAATTAAACTCAATTAAAGGATAGGCTCAATGTATGTCTGTTTAAATAGCAAGGGGGTGAAACGCATTCAAAAACCAGTCGTCCATGCTGGGCGCTGACATTTTGAAATATTGCACGGAATAATAAACAGTTGGGGTGCTCTTATACATTCATAAGGTCAATTCTTTACAAACAATCCGCCAAAATATGCAGTTGTTGGATGTTGGGCGCTATAGGGTGGTGAAATTTGTGCTACCCATGGCCACAAAAACGAATTTCTTTTTGAAATGACACATCAGTACGGTCTTGATTTTAAAGACACTATCAGTGATTTGCATAAATCAGGCAAAATCAAAAAATATCAAAAATTCAGGAGTTTTTGCATGTATGCAACAAGTACAGGTATCCTAACATGCCTGCAAATGATAAGCCAGAAGAACCTAATAAGGACAGAATCGCGAGATTTTAGTCA
>JAMKCH010043578.1:0-12433 GCA_023653785.1 Ophioderma brevispina | reverse complement strand
TTTCATTGGCATACCGAGTTTACCAAAGATGCCCGTTGCTAAGGAGTGTATTTTGTAACATGCTGAATATGTGTTTTGAAAAAAATAAACAATTGAGTGCATTACATAGTGCTAACTTTTAAACCGCATTTTTCTCGTTTCTTTACTTTTGCGGTGTCATCAGTCCCAAGACCCATATCAAGGTATCCATCAGGTAACCGCTCGACTCCAGTGTATTGTGCTCATCCAATGCGTATAGGCGTGCGTTCGAGCCAGTGAGATTCAGCTATCTTGTATTTCCCTGAACAAGAAATTAAACCGTTTGTTGTTTCCGATTACCCATGCGATATTTGGGACTGGTCCCGGCTGCGATGGTTTCGCGAGGTATGTTTGCTGATAAGGAAAGCGCTGATCCCGATCAGCTGCGTCCCTTGAATGATGCTAAATTGTATAATTGTATGGTTGGGCCACAGTGAGCAGCGACCATTTGTGAAAAGCGCTTAGAGGCCAGATAGCATAAGGCCTATATAAATCTCTGCTATTATATAGATTATTATATCTCAGGAACCGTATGTCCTTATTGACATGGGGTTTCTCCCTATGAACTTAAATTATGCCGCTTTCAGAAAATATCAAAAAACAAAAATTGATGTGTTCGAGTTCAGACTCATTTTGCTTGATCGCATCACATTTAAGACTGGCAAACTGCCGAAGTACTGTGGCGGTACTGTACCGATTCTGGATGACTATTTTTTTTAGCTCTTTCTTGAAATTTTCAGGGTGAAATATTGAAACTTTGAAAGTGGGCAACCACTGTCATGCACTTCTGCCCTAATCGATCTGTGATTTTTATGTAAACTAAATTTTGAGATGCCATGAAGTGAATAAATGAAGCCAATATCTTTTGCATTGTATTGTGTGAACATTGCAATGAATTTGAATGTTTACTCTTTTCCTTGTTTTTCATTATAGGAATATATAGAGGAGTTGTCAGTGGAATTCTTAGCACTGTGTTACAATTGACAACACTTACATTAGAAGCAATCCCAGTTTGTTTAGCTCCATCTCCGGATTACATAAGGTAAAATAGCTGTATGTGATACAAACTTGTTAACTTTTTCAGTGGATATGACGGTCGACTCATGATCTGAATTTGTGGGTTTGAGCCTTGACGTGGTTATGCGTTTAAAGGTTTTACACTTGGGCAAGGCATTTATCTGTTTGCATTGTGACCAAAGGTTATGGGAAATATTACAACCTAACTGCTTTGCCAGAATGGTTCAGAGTTATTTACCGAGTGCCGAGCGTGAAGTGCATCAACGCGGAAGTGAATGCTGATTGGGCTCTTGTTTGAAATAGGTCGGCCTCCATTTAGTTTTTAAGACTACCCCATAGACTCCACCTCTTTTATGCAGATATTATGGCATGCGCGATGTCCACCCCTCTGTGAACAAGTCTGGCAGCAATGTAAGGGGCTGATAGGATTCTGTGCTTCGCAGCTGCTGGCCTAGGTTAAAGTGATTTGATGGTGGCGATTTCCTGATGGCCAGCATAAAACAATAATAGGCAACAGTGCCACAATCTTGTAGATATGGCACTTGATAAAAGCCATTGTAATATTATTGTTATTATTATTTTTAATAGAGTATAACCATTATCAGGGGATATTCTATGCCAACGGTAAAATTTCCCCCATTTGTTGTGAATTAACTGTTGTATTTTTTTTAAATGATGCAAAAATGTATGTGAGGTGTTGTGTGTGCTTGATAAGCTGTGTACAAGGACATTCTTTGAATCCAGGAAAATAGAATATGGCTTAAAAATGCAACCAGAAAAAAAGTTTGGTGACATTTCTGGCCCAAAAATTGTCACAGGAATAGCCTTATCGGTGAATAAATTCCCTTGAGTGTGTGAAATTTTTCAAAAATTCTGCCACGGTTGATGGTGAATTAAGAAAGAATGGATATTTTGGAAGAAAAAAATCACAAAACAAACCTTTGTCTGAGTTGCTCTTAAGTAAAGCGTTTTTGAATTTATAATGTCCCCACACTTTGATTTTAAATTAAAAAAAGGACAAGAAAATTGCAAAACATCTGATGAAAATAAAACGTTTACAGTAAAAACAGGCCAATTACAGATCTTGGGATCCCTGATGTTAATTATTAGAATCCTTATTTCAAGAAAGTTGATCATTTTAGCTATACCACTTTGAGGAGAGGGTCTCTAGTTCTTTAAACGAAAACCTAACGGTATCAAAATCTAAACATCATAGTATTTGGCATGGGTCATAAAAAGTAAAGCTGGTATCAGTTTGCGTTTTCTTGTCAACTGATGGTAAATTCATAAAACCCAATGGCGACATTTGTCGACAATCAATCTTTTGAATGCCAATAGACATTTGCGCGATCCCCCGAAATGCATCTCATTTGGTGCCATTTCCATCCGGGAAACTGTACCAAGAGGTCATGTTTACAAAAGAAATTTGTTGTGTTCTCGCGTCACCAGAAAAACAGTGCCTAAAATTACACTACAAAGTACCTTTTCACGTGAAGTTAGTTAATCTTACAAAAATAGAAAAATATCTATGGAACCCAACAAAAACATTCGAGGCACTTGTGTTGAATTTCACGACAAAACGTGATATTTTCGATCGTAACTGTGCCCTTACTTGTCACTTTGCACGGCCGATTACTGCCAAAACTATAGTGCAACGCCACAGATAGGGTAAGTTTTCTGGTTAATTTTTTTAACTGCTACTAAACAGTATATTTTTAGCCGAATTTGAGGCTGTAATAGTTCCCGGATGGAAATGGGCACAGGAAATGAGATGCATTTGGGGGATTGTGCAAATAGTCTATTTCTCAATTTCAGTGTTTTTCTTAGACTGTATAGCACACAAAAGTTTAGATTGGGCACGGGTATGGAAACAAAGGTTACCTCACATTTTGAAACCTGGCCATTGGGCGGTTGGTGGTGAACTATTTGCTGCGCCAAAGTGGGGGCAAAACTTGGAGGGCTTGGGCTAGGGAGGAAGGAGAGAGAGAAAAAACGACGGGAAAAAACCTTTATTTTAGGGAGGGATTTCAATTTTGCGAATTTCGCGAGAACTTCAAATTCGCGAAATTAAAAACTCGCGGAAATTTAAAACATAGCCTGATGACTGTCCCTGAAAAAAACACAGGTAAAACAATGTGTAAACTTCAAACTCGACATACAGGTATTATCACCCACTTAACAAAGCTTATGTTTAAGAGTTTAATCACATTTAATTCTGTTAACTGTATTTATAAGACTGGTTGTCATAAAACTTATCTCGGCTTCCCGAACCTATTGTTCATTCGTCATTTGTTTAGCGTGTGTATTTTTTGGAAATGGCGCATCCTGTTAATGATTTCACAGCAAACATCCTATTTCACCGATTGGAACCAGTGTGAGCATATTTTCCAAACGGGGCAGCCTCAAAATTATCATAATGTGCTTGCATCTGCTTTTCGTTTGGTCAATTACGGGACAGCAGGCGCATTTTTTTAGCTTTTTATAGTTTAAGAAGCTTGTTTTCTACCCCGGCCTCGATTAAATCAGAATACTACATGTTCGGGGTCACGCGCAATGCTACTGTAGACGATCGTGTCACACACAACTGATTTACCGGGATGGTTACAGGACGACTTGGGATTTTTTGATCTTGCCTTGCCAGTACACTTGCCATGACACTTGCTTCAATAGGAATTCAGGAGTACTGATCGTCACTGACGGTTTTGCTGGTCATGTGAGTGTCGGATACATAATTTGTAATGTAATAAGTAAGCATATTATCAACAGTTTTGCATGGAAATCGGTAGTAAATAATACCAAGATGGGTTTCAAATTTGGGACAGACTTCGCGGACACTCTAGTATCAGTAAACTTTTTGAATCGCGATATTAAATCCTCGCGAAAATGTCGGCTCTCGGCAATTCGCGAAATAAAGTGCCCGCGAAATTAAAGTGTTTTTCTAGGATTTTCAAAGATTTTGTTAGAAGTTCCTTAGTGAACAGCTTTACTCGGGGTGGAAGTTAATAGTGGTTTAAATTCAAGATTCGAATCTCACAAAGTCAATAGACAGTTGGAATACAAGTATTTTGATTACTGGAATAGGCTGGTTACAAAAGCGATAAGACGACTCCGTGAATATTTGTTGTCGACAAATTTCCTTGGTTGTCGGTCATGCCAGGAAAAGTGCATTGTCGGCCAACCTTGTTGCCAACCGCCTTTGTCAATACCAGGCCCCCTATCTAAAAGTGCCATTAATTCATTTATTCTTGTGAGGTAATTGTTCTAAGGTTAGTAGTACATCATGGTATTGTACCCATTACTTGTTTGCATGCTGACGTTTTACGCAACATGGTTGTTTAGATACCCTTGATTGAACCATAGCTTGCATTTTTACTACAGTCGTTTACCTGTCCTTGCTATTCTCCTTATCAGGAGGAAGATGGTGAATTTGATTTAAGATGCAGTTAGGAGAGCATTCCCCATCTCAAGAATCTTAGATATGAACCCCTGTCCGTTGTGCGCTTCCAGTCTAGGGTCTGGGCTGTCACCAGAGTACTCGACGTGGTTGATAGTGAATGAGGCCATTAGAGACATCAGCTCAAATGAAGCGTAGAAACAGAAGGTTGGGTATAGCCATTTCTCTACCTCCATGCAGTGATGTCATAACATTGATGCAGTTTTATGTCAACGCGTCAAGATGTGCCGTCTTTGTGCGCCATGTGTAAAAACTCCTCGCTTTAAAGCCAGCGCACGCAGTTTATTGGTGTCGACCATCACATCTCGCATTACATCACTGACTCGGAGTAGGGAATATGTATAGTCTGTTAATTGATAGCAAAGCTGTTACAGTGCAGTTTAAACAAAACTATGAGTCAATGAAATAGTTGTCACTATTCATCAAGCAAGTTGTAAAGTTGGTGAGCAGACATGCATTATTGTGATAAGTACATTTTGTGTCAAAAAAAAAAGAAAAGAGGTAGGATGGACTGTTGGTTTAAATGCCGTCATATACCAACAGTCCTAGTCTGAAAAGTATAACTTTACAAAATTATTCCCCTTTTAAGACATGTCAAGACAAGGCTCACTGGAGAGGGAGGGTTTCCTTGAAACAAGTATCCTGTCTACTGATTCCTTGATAACTAATATCACCCTTGTTTTTATTAGATTATAATGTTTTCAAATGGTGTCTGAGACCATTTTTTTATGCCGATTCGATCCGATGGATCCAGACAACAAACCATGACAGCATTTTTTTAGAACGCAAAAATCAAATTGGGCCCCAAAACATAAAACTTCATATGGTGTTAAACTCAAAAGTTGTAAGTTTTTCAGCCTGTCTCGTTAATTGTGACCAGTTATCATTGATCTGGGTAAACCCCGCATAATCAATAATTCAATATGGCCACCAGTATACTAAGTGTCCTGATCATGCTCTACTTTGGATTGCAGTTTGGTATTTTGGATATCTATCGTGTTGTTTTGACAGTCAAGAAATTATTAAAACCATAAGAAATATTAATTCAATATGGCCCCAGTAATAAGAAAGTGTCTGATCATAAGAAATATTTATTCAAAATTAATTATAATTCCTTCATTTAGCAATCCAGATGGCTTCCAATACCCTAAGGCTATATTGATAATGTGTCTCATCTAATACAGCAATGTTTGTGTAAGTCATCAGATCAGTTTACCTATCCATTAGGTAACGGACCAATTGGATACTTGAAGATCCATCCAAATTTGTATCCATATGGCTGGAATGGCCTTACTAATGGCAAAAATTAAGATCACTAATCGTATAATATATGTGTCTCTTTGTTTTTATAGGTTTTAGCATCCATATTGAGATATTTGACGAATAGTGACTCAATGACAATTAGGTAGCTTACTGGTGTTTGTTTGGTAGTGATAATCCACAAAACCCACAAAAATATAATTTAGCCTACAAGCATGAATGATTACTGGCCTTTACGGACATTTGCAGCCATTATGAATGCCCATCTAGGAGGCCATCTTGGGCAGATATCAATCACTTTGATTAGTTGTGATATCTAACAGTTCTAAATGGTTTATATTGATATACACCTACATACAGTGTTTGGTTATATGTTTAATGTAATTTTGGAGCCATCTTGAATGGTTTAGTGATTTGATTGTCATCCAATTATTGAAAGCTATTCATTATGGTCTCGATCAACATATTGATTGCAAAGATAAGTATATAAAAAAATTTTTTTTTACCATGTTATCTACAGTCACTATAAATAAATAATCAGATGCTTTGTTGTATCTGTGTGGCATATTTCTTAATTAGTTGGTTAAGGAATCATATTTAATTGGCACAAGTGGTGTTTTGACTGAGAAGGCAAAAAAATTACAACTTTTTGAGTAATTAACGATGATTTTTTAGTGTTTTGGTGGCCATTTTGGATTTTGCATTTCTTCGAAAATGCTCAAGGTTTTTCTCGGCATCCTCGATTCAGATCGCAGGAAAAACTGGTCTTGAAACCAGTGAAAAACTTTTAATAATACAAGGTACATTGTCTTTATCCTGACTAAAGCGCGCATCCTGCCACCGCTCGTCCCAAGCGGGTGTATGTTGTATCCCAGCTGGATGATGATCCATGGAAATAAATGTTTACCTGAGCTGATGTAGTAGGGACAACTTTTTTCTAGCTGTACACGTCCCTAAAACATATTGATTGCGGATCAAGTCGGAGCGCCACTCACAGTCATGACATTTCATCCTTTTTGTATATCAAGGAGAAAAATTCAGCATTTCTGCTGCCAAGGCAATCCTAGTGGCAGCCTCATTTGGTGTATTTTCTATTTGATACGATTGTATTCTATCACCAGATTTGCTACCAGGTGAATTCTATGTAAATTCTGCATATAACTTGGTAAAAACACCACCACCTGTGACAAGGGTCAAGAGTTGGTGCAGAAAAAAAGCATTGTTTTTTTCTACAAGACATCTGCACTGCCAGATTTTCTTCTAAAGAAGAATATAAGCTTTATATATCACTAAGCATGAAAAGTTTAAATTGTATACCCTGATTCATTTTACTAATTATAACATGGTATGTCAATGTTGGACTGTTTCTCTTTTTTCCAGGAGAATTTCCAAAATTAAGCATGATTTGATAACTTATACCTTGCCTCTTCTCAAATAAATCTTTTTTTTTAAAAGGAGGCAGACCATCTTCAGCCTCAAGGTCGAAGAACTGGTTCAGCTCGACCTGGTACAGCAGTAAGACCTGGCAGTAGCATGCTAATAGCCAGGTAGCAGTATGGGCACAGGCCCGTAGCAGTATGGCACATGCCTGGTACATCGGCAGGACAGAGGCCTGATACAGCATGGTCTGATATCCAGTCACCGGGAGAGGACTGTAGCGAGTTGACTTATGAAGTGGGAGGGGGTCCTTTTGTGGAATCCTGTTAGAGCATAGGAACAGAATGAAAAAGCAGGTAAGATTAGATGAGGAATGGTGAGTAGTTTAATGGTGATGGTTCCAAACACAGCAATGTTTTCACTATTGTATAATATGGGTTCTACATGTGTTGCCAAGAGAATGTTTTATTAGGAAGAAAGCATAAGATTTGCAACATGCAAAATTGAGATGGGTAAACCAAACTCTGCGCCTGGCAGTGGCGAGCTACGGGGGGAACGTGGTAAGGAGGAAACGTGCCCCGGGGCCACTCGGGGGGTGGTGGGGGGTGCTGATGAAATGTGTGGGGTGGTTAAAATAAAACTGTCACAGGCCGTAGGCCTTTAGTTCATAAATGAGAGTCCTTTGAAGGTACTTAAAATTGCTAAACCCGAGTGCTTCCCGGAGGCGCATGTGACCCCCGTTAAGGGCAAGTATAGATCATTTTGCTTCATGATAATGAGATATGAGAGCTCTCAAAATGCACTCAAACATGCTAAAATCAACTGCCTTACAGGGCGTATATAGTCATTGCTTGAGTAATGCGATAAGATATTACTGAGATCTCTTCGAAGGCACTCAATATGCTAAAACCAAGAGAGCTCCGGGGGTTTCTCCCTGGGTCCCACAGGTGCAAAAAAAATCATTTGCTTCATGAGAGGAGATAAAATATGAGCTCTCTGAAGGCATTCAAAAACATGCTAAAACCAACGCTCTTGCGGGGGCTCCGCCACAGTAAGGCTTTGCTCGTGGACAAATAAGGGCCTTAGACAAGCCCTGCGACCCCACCCATTTTTGCCTCACGCTACGTGTGGGGGCGAGGGAGGGCATATCATCTTAAAATTCCCCAGGCCCCGCCGGCACCACATCCACTAGCTATGCACTGGCTTCCTGGAGCACTATTTCATTCAGCTCTAGTGGCAACTCCCCATGAGGGTTCGTGGTAAGAATTGGCACGATGTGCTCCCCTGCATGTCGTAATTGAAACAGAGTGGGTTGTATTTAAATTTAGGATTAGTAAAAAAACATAGATGCCCTTATGAAAAGGGTAAAATTTGGCTCCATGAGCAGACCCATTGGTTGACCCTATCTCAACTTTGCTTGGTAAGGCCCAAGTAGGCCCATGCCACTACACGTAAATGCCCACATTTGTCGACATGTTATAGTGTCCTCACTCAAATGGTAATTTTCATGATGAATATATTTTAGTTACATTACACTGAAGATTAATACCAAGTGAGGCAGAGTTGGACTGAGTATTCATTAAAAAATAGAACCAATTTTTTTTGGAATGAACAGTAACTAATCTTTTCCTTGAGATTGGCCAAAAAATGAAAAAAATCATCTGATTTGGAATTCGAACCCGGGGCCTCTAACTTACCTGTCAGGCACTCTTATCATCTATGCCATTCAATCAAGATGTGACGATAATTGAGCGATTGATATTATTTGATGCCACTCATGAAATCCACTGCAGCCTTTGCAAGTTGACTGTTGATTGATTCATTAACAGATTTAATGAAACAAAGTGGCCAAATAGTGTCATACAGGAAGATATAAGTTCCACTTAATTCTAACACAATCTTGCACCTTCTCCGGCCTTATTGGCAACATTGGTCGGTCATTAAAACTTTATAGGGACTGCATACATCAAAAAGAGGGAGGGGGATGGGGGTGCGGGTTCGCAACCCCTTAAATTCCTAAAAAGGGCAAAAGTCTACTTTTTGGTGAATTTTTGATAAAATCTCAAAATTTCGGGGACATTTGAAAAGAAGTCCACTTTTTGTTTGTGGCAATGGTCAAAAAAGTCAAGAAAAAGGACCATGTAGGGGGGTTAGCGTTCCACTTTTACCGAAAAAAGGTAACACTTTTTTCGAAGTTCCGCACCCCCCCAAAATAAATCCTGCATAATAGCCTGCACAAGGACTAGGCACGCTACGCAACTTAGACCACGGTTCAGATGATATAACAATCTCAACTTTGTAGGTAAGTCGGGTGGGGTGGGGGGAAACGAGACTGTGTATCACGAAATGGCCCCTTAGGCATAAAACTGTATTCTCTCCACATATTGGGTAACTTTTAATTATTCATTATTGCTACACATTCCCTTCAAATGAAACCATCCCCTCGACAGCATGCACGGAGTGACACCAAATAAAAATTCAGATCATCTCAGAAAAAAGAAATGTGGTCAGAACAGATTTGAAGCCCATCCAGTTATATTAGGTCTGTATTGATTGGGTGCTCAGAGGAAATAAAATGTTATGTCAGATAATAAGCCAATCATAGATAGGATCACTGAAGGGTTAACAAATCTCATTTTTTGAGACATGTGGTTTGTTTTATTTGTAGGACCTCCTATGACTTCCAGCCAGCCATCCCAGTTTGTGTGCAGCATTCAGCATCAGCCAAGAACAACTTATTACACGAGGAAGAAGAGGACAGGGTCAAAAAAGAAGATATATTTCTGATTGAGAGCAGGGAAAGAGAACACTAAAGGTTTGTTTTTGTTGAGATGTGTTGTCAGGTGATTAAATGTGCCTGTTCCGATTTATGTCTATTTGTTCTCTCTTGTCTAAGACCTGGCACTTGCACATACGCTCCATCCAGTCCCGTGGGTAAAAAACTTGCGGTTTTTATGGTTAGAAGCATCATGGCGCATTGCAAAGCCCTATTCACCACGGTCTTAAGATTGATGTTTTTGAATCCATACATTCAGTGTTTTTTTTTGTTTATATCCTGGCATGAAATGGATTTGAGGGCTCAAATTTCAGGACGACAATGTAGAAAAATACGGCCTTCATCTGATAAAAAATCGATACTACTGGTAAATCCGGGTCCCAAAGACAATCTGAACAATCACCTTTAAGCATTACACGGCATCTGTACTGAAAGTGGAGGAAAATGGCAAATTTGGATTGCTTTGTAATGCTTTAAAGCGCACTAGCACATTTTCCCCCAATATCGAAATATTTCTTCAATTTTACTCTCAATTATAGTCTAGGCCATTTGAAGAATAGAGATACATTTTCACACCTAAAAATAACATACTCAAAACAGACAGGGACGTTTTAACAAGGAGTTACAGAACATCCAGGAATTTGTAGGCTAACTTTAAGTTTGTTCATAACTTTAATCAAAAATGTGTATGTTTCTTGAAAATCATAGACTCTTACTCATTGATATTAAAACCGCAAAGTTCACAGACCGGTCAAAAACAGGCGTGTGGCGCCAGGGGGGCATGGGGGCATTCCCTCCCCCTTCCCCCCCAAATCTATCCTTATATCAGCTTTATTGGAAGAGAATAGCTGCCTGTCGCAAAAAGCAAAAAGGAAAACAAAAAGAAGGATCCCAACCAATTAAGAAAACAACACAAACACCTAACAAACACCTAACCACTTTGCCCCCGCCTTTCGACTCTGTTCAAAGTTGGGTCGTCACTGGGACAACCCCCTAAAAATCAATGTCAGACATTTTGCACCAAAATCTGCTTGAAATATGGTTAAGAGTGGCCCCTGCTGAAGTTGTGTTTGCAAAGTTTCAACATGGTGTCGACCTGGCCATTGAATTGGAATGTTTGCTTTTTGCGACAACTATATCTCTTCCAATAAAGCTGATATAATTATAAGATTGTACACAATGGTAGTATCAAGATAAGCTTCATCCACCCAATTTGTGAAATTTAATTTCACTTTTACTTTTGACTTATGGGCCCCCAAAGTATGGTTCGAGTGTTTTTTTTGGGCCTTTTGACCCCGCTGTTATTTGAAATTGGGGCAAGTGGCATTTTGTCTGTTCCACATATTTGCAATCTTTGCAGCTAAAGGTTATCCAGAATGCCAAGTTTGAGGGATCTGAGGGATGTAGTTCTTTACTTACGGGCCTCTGAATATTGAATTTCAACGGGTACATGTGTTTTGAGGTGACCCCCCTCAAATTTAAAATTGCTGTAGCGTGAAAACGAAAAGATGTACATCAGGCGGTCAAATTTTCAGGATTTTAGTTTTCTCATGATATCTTTCAATATACCAAACAAAACGAATCCACTGGTGGTGATTGTGTCTCGATTTGTTGAATTGGCATGGAATAAAAGCTGTACACCATGGCAAAACAAAGATCGATTTGAAAATCTTGAGGGTGGGCAACATGATTTTTCAAATGTGCCAGTGCTCTTAAAGTCAAATATATAAGATGAGTTGTCTGGGAGATCAAAAGTGTAAGCAAATGAAAGCAAGCCGACTACATATTTTAAAAAAATTGAGAAAACAATGAATGCATTTTGGATGCCTGCTCATTATTTAGTGGAGTTGGGTGTTAATGCTTCAATATCAAGTTTTAGGATTTCCAAAATCAAATCGCTAAGCAATATCTCTGGTGGAATAATAACAAAATCAATATTGACGGAAACCCAAATATTATACGTTGCATTTCAAAGATGGTATTCGTCTTGTAAATAATCTGTGGAAGAAATGGCTGTTTCATGACTCGTAAATGTCTGGGAAAAAGTTTGGAAGGAGCTCATTTGTGCAACCCAAAGTCCCATCTCTGTTTTTGAATTTGGGCCAGTCTTTCTGGTATAATGTTGGTGTGGTGTCGTGGTTTTCACTCACAGCGAGTCGTTTTACCTTCCCAGCTTAAGCCGTACGCATCTAGAATCATGTGTCGAAGAGATGTACGGTGAGGATTACTGCCCGCCTTGCCAAGGGCACAACATGTTTGATTGTATCTATTTCAGACCTATGACTCTCAGCTGTCTTTGGATTATGAGTCTAAGCATTTACCAAGAGAAGATCGCAGTAGCTTCCCACAATGCATTGCTTCCATTGGAAGTTTTGTACAGGTTGCCATGTGAATCGTTAGTGATAACACTCTAAAATAATTTTGTGATCAGTATGTCAATCTACCATGTTTCATCAACTAACGATTCAACAGCGCCTGTACAAAAACCTCCATTGGAGCAATGCATTGGGGGAAGCTACTGAAACCTTCAC
>JAMKCH010043577.1:0-12617 GCA_023653785.1 Ophioderma brevispina | reverse complement strand
GTTTCCGATCGTTCTTTGGGACCCCCCTGATTTATAAACGGAAGTAGTATCAATTTGATGTCAGATTCGCCTATGAATTTCAGCTTTCGAATCCATTTCCGTTCTCAAGATACTAACAAAAAACTGCCGTTTTAGTGGTTAACCATCAATCTTAACACAGTATTGACTAGGGCGTTTTGCACTATGCTTGGTGGGAGTGGGGTGGGGGTTTTTTTCAAAAACTTTCAAAACCACAAGTTTGTTCCCACGGTACCTGGTTGGCCTGTTTATATACAAGTTCATGCTCTCATACCAACAACTTAAACACCAATTTGGAAAATCCTTTCCTAGCCGCGTCCGCACACTGTCAGGACTTCAGCTTCAACACGGTGTTCACTTCACAAATGAGCTTCAGTTCTGCTCGAAAAAAAAAATATCACCAAATTCTACGCAGTGAGGTAAAATCCCCAGTTCAAACGGCAAAACAATTAATAATTGCTGTCAACTCCATCCGTTATTATTTAAGAATGTTGGTTGAGTTTTCCACTTGCCTCACTAAATGGAACACAGACATATTTTGTTTCACCTGTTTAAATGGAAACAGTGGTCAAAAAAGTCAATTTTTGTGCCAATTTATTAACCAGTAAAACACGTCATAACAACTAACTCGGCCACGAACGCTATATTCCTGTTCACAACCACCGATGATAAAGTGATTTCCAATATGCCTTCTACATATCCAAATAGGATATAACACAAATTACCTATTGTCCGAAATATTTTTGGGAAAGCCCTTTCTTTGAATCATGAACTGTGTGCAAGCTCCCACGCACGCGAGGCGTTGTGTGGCTGTTGGACTGCAAGTACTAAGCCAGTGGGGAGTGCCACAGGCAATTGCACTTGTAGTGATGCATCTTACCTTATAGGCAGAGATTCATGGACTTAGCTACTTTACACAAGTAATGTTTCTTTAAAAGGTAAGTTTCATTACTAGTTTGAAATTATTATTAAAGTATTATTTTTTGATCACTAATCAATATTTTAATATGCAAATAAAAATTTTAGTCAATTGATCGTTTGTATAACTAAAAGTTGTCTAAGCTATAACAAACTTGATGTTTTATGTAATTGTTATGTGTAGTATTAATCTTTTCTAAAGAGTTCTTGAAGCAATCCTAGCCACCACGTCTTAAGTATTGTATTGTATTAAATTGTATTTAATTTAATGTGTTTGAAATGTAATGTCTTGAAAAACAAACCCTCTGTGAAAATGTGTTTGATGTGTCTTTAATAATCTTTATTCAGTAAGAAATAAATGACATACAGATATACCTGCTATTTGTATAGTATCCAAGCTTCTTTGACAGCCCCACTATGTAGTAGCTGGCCCCCTAGAAGGTGTTACTTGGAGTCGCGTTGCCAGTGCGGGTCATTCAAGTTCCACCCTACACACACAGGCACAGTGCAGCAGTTTGCGCTAAAAAAAAAATAGGCTGATTCTCAATGATATCAAAAATTGGAACAAGCACCTTAATATGAATTGGAACCGGTTTCAAACAATTCCTAATATCAACAAAACGTATCTTCACATCCTAAGAAACCTAAACCAATAAATGGCCAAACAAAACAGAAAGCAAAACAATAACCACACCAAAAACATGCTGAAATATCAAACCCAAGAAAAAATTACCATGTTACCATACAATATGGCATATGAATGTGCTGAAAGGAGGAAGACTGGATGCTTTTGCTTGGAGTCACCACAAGGCATTATGGGCATTTAGTTTTATTCCATATTTTAATAACAAAATTACAAAAACACAAAAAAAAATGTTTCTGTGATTTTTTGGACATCTACAGAAAGAGTGTAGAGAAGTACCTTCAAGCTACCTTGAAAGGGGAGAGATAGAGAGAGAGCCAGAACAGGGAGAGAGAGAGAGGTAAAACTAGAGAGAGAGAGAAATGCAAGCTAATTTTTGGTATGGTTTTAACAGTGCAGAGGTAGATGACCCTTACAGCAAAGCATGACCACAACAGATTCCCAATTAGGTCGTTGTAAAATTGTCATCAACCAATTTCATAGATGTTAGATAAGGAAGTGGTGTTAACCTGTCATTTTTATGGATGTTGATTGTAGGGCAATTCAAAACAAGCACCTCCAATGATAGTAATTGGGTGCTTCAGAGTAAAGACACCTCAGGCTGCAGCAATTTAATGTACCAATTTTGAAGAATGTGGAATAATGATTTATATAACTTCAGATAATTTGTGGGTATAGGTGAGGAGGGGGAATATAAAGAGTCAATTTTTTTGTGTTAGTGACCCCTGTTATTTTACAATTGTTAGGCTCTAAATGTTCATGTCATTTCTTGGGATTAAAATTTTCAAGTTACAGATTCTAAAATAGTGGTGTTTGAATAATTATATTAATGTTTTTTGTAAGTTCTTTTTGTAACATGGAAATTCAGAATTAAAGGGGCCCACCCTGGGGTTTGTCCCAAAATTTTTTGAAGTTCAGATGTGAATGTTTTCTAAAGTGCACACCGCTAATGCTCCTTTTCAGTACTACATGGCACAGTTGTTCTAACCAAAAGAAAGGTTCGATATAATAGGAGGCAAAACGTTACGTCCTCTGTTGGAAATTCATCGTCTCGCATGTTTGCCGATCAACAAAGAAAACAGATTACCACAATAGAAAGCAATGGCTGCCTCCGCTTCTTGGTGGCCGCTTTGCATATACACTAATCGGAGTGATACAAATTGATGTATGTGTTAGGTGGCCAGGTGTAAATAATAGTGCCCTGGATCATTGTGCTCAGATACTCACTCGCTTAGGGGCTTAGGCGCGCGCTTTTTCCTGGTTGGGGATGAGGTGAAAGATTTGTATTATTGAGGCGGTTTAATAAATCAAGACGAACTCCTGACGTGTATTCATTCGTTGTTGTTAGACATGGGTGTAGGACCCAAAATTTAACCACCCAATAGCCACCCAACATCCAACAACTGATATTTGGCCGGTTGTTTGTATCGAATTGGACATTATGTGTGTTGTATACAAGCCACCCAAACTAATATGCTTCCGTTTGGCAAATTCAAAAGGTCAGCGCCCAGCACGGAAGACGTGGTTTTGAATGGGCTTCACCACCCTTGGTTCTAACTAGGTAGGTGCAATTTTAGCAATGTGCACTGCATACTCTTTCAGGTAAAGCCACAGTCAGAATTAACAGTTGTCCTATAGTGCATAAATGTTATAATTGTTAACATTTCCCCATAGACTCGCTGTACGATAATTTAGAAAATTATTATTCTTAATTATTGTTTTACTAATAGAGATCAACATTTAACAAAAAGTAATAAATAAAGTATGTTTACAAATGCCGTTTAATCAGCTTGAAATTTTACCACATTTTACTTTTTGTTACCTTTACTGTTGAAAACCACCATTCTAAATTAAATGGCAACTGAAAAATAGGACAAATCAATAAACAGTTTTAAAAAAAAGGTATCTTATAGTCGCCGTCTAATTTCTGAAACAATGGCATGCGCGCGCGGTTTTTTGAATGCGTATTCAATTCCGTGTGTCAAGATTCCTCACGCACTTCCGGTTTACGGCGCGTTGCTTGTAGACCTGAATTTTGGTTCAGAATTACTGACGAACACTATAATCATTAGTGTTTCCAAACTCCTGTGCTTTATGCATCCGATCCGTCAATGCATGAATGACCTCAGACTCATCATGAATGGATCCAGTCCCATAATAAAACCTTTTTGCTGATGAGTGAGACCTATTTATCATGCAAAGTTGATAGAAAACACATTTAAAAAATTCAAAGTAGTTCAGAAAACAAATGCAATAATGCTAAAACAGGCACAGGGCAACTGTGCTAGTTGTTGTGGGTGCAGGAAACATGCAAATCTGCAGACCAATGCAATATCCCTTGATAGCAACAATTTGAAGAGTGTTTCAAATAGGATGATACTGAGGACTTCATATTTCAAAATGTATTTTATCTTAAAAAACTTTCTGAATAACTTGTATTGCCAGAGCTTGACTATTGCAGTCATGTTTAGTGAAATTGCTCTCATAGACTTCAAATCTTTTGAACAATCTGCTAAATCTCATTCTGTTGCTGACGTAGGTCTATTGATGCAAATGTTCTAGCTGTAAGGCTTAAATTAGATAGCAGATGGAACAATCACATTCTTATTATTTAGATGTCTTAAACAGGTAGTTTATCTGGGTTCAAACTTTTACTCACAAGCTACTCATGATTATAGCACTAGAAAATTCCTCAAATTCACTTGTATTCCTAACTATTAAGAGCAGTTGAGACTT
Source organism: Ophioderma brevispina (assembly GCA_023653785.1). Lineage (NCBI taxonomy): Eukaryota > Metazoa > Echinodermata > Ophiuroidea > Amphilepidida > Ophiodermatidae > Ophioderma > Ophioderma brevispina. The sequence continues at coordinate 8,302 of JAMKCH010043577.1, read as the reverse complement.
TTCATGTTAGGCCCTGAGCGCAGCAAAGATTTGGAATACTTGGTTGATATCTTCAGACCGCTCTAATTGGATTCTTTGTCTCTTGGCTGATTACACTCTGTGGACTCTTGTACATGTGCATGAAAATACATGCACTTGCAACCAACTGACAAGCGTTTTCTAAATCAAATTTCATCATGAAAATTCCAAAATCATGCAGGTCATTTTTAAAGTTGCTTGTTCCAAATTGGGTGAGGATAGAGGTTGGCATTGAATGGGTGAAGTGGAAGGAAAGGGGTTATGGTAAGGGCGGGTTGCTGCGAGTGTGAGGTGAATCCGGCTACCCCCGTTCACAGGGACCCAAAGCAGAAGTTAAAACTCTGGTTTTTACTTTTATACTACTTATAATGGGATAATAACAGGCGCGTATATATTCAGCCCGGTGGTTGTTCCGAGGGGGAAATTTCCCGGTAGGGGCACGGCAAAAATGTCCCCGATTACAAGCAAAATTTCACGGTCACAGGGAAAGAATCCGAAAAGGGGATGGTTTAACAGAAGATCCAGGGTTTAGATTTGTGACATTATAGCCCCTATAGTGTAAAATTTTTGTTCATATCTTAAATGTCCTCTTGTCCCAAACTATCCTATCGGTTTCTACTTAAATCGGAGTTCGTCTTATGTGTCCACCGCCAGGGCCTGAAGTTCGAAATGGGCTTTTTTCCATTGAAACGTGATAGTAAAGTGAACTTTGCATCTCAAAACAATACAGTATAAAGGAGAGTCATTTGAAACAAAGTTACATACACTATGGACTTTGTTTCTTGAATATTCAAAGGGGGTTCGAAAGTTCAACAAAAGATTTGTTAAAGTTCAAGGCACCTCGGGTCAAAGTGGTCAACAGGGTTCAAAGGTCAAGGGTCATCAAACTGAGTCAAAAGGTAGACAAATTGATTATTGGAAACTCGGAACAAATCACTACTGTATGTGATGTCAACATTTTTTCACCACCCCTTCAAGTCCTACTAATTGCTCCGTGATCACAAATTATGTCTACCACGATAATTGGAAAGTCCCAACTACAAAAAAAATAATATTTTGACAAGTCTCTATGGGAATACTGCGGAAAAACTTCAGCTGTGATCCGAATGGGATGACTCATTCGTTTCACAAAGTTACTGAAGTATGAGGTTGTAAACCCAGAGGTTTCTTGCAAGTGCAATCAGAGCTTTAAAGCGTATATGGTTCTGTGACTGGGACATGGTGCCCTTGCTCTCTTTAGTGGATTATAGTTCCCACAGACAAGCGAGTCAATGGCTGCTCAGCTGCTTGAGTTAAACCACAGTAGACGTTGAAGTAGCACAGAGGTCTAAGAAGCGGGTTGGATTAAAATCGGAAAAGCCTGAATTCAAACAACCGACTTCAGCCAACAACTCTTGCCAGAATTGGCAATGAGGACTTTGTTTTTTACTCACGCATCCGCAAATAGGACCACGTGGCTTTCTCACGAAGATGTTAAACCGACGTACAAATTCTCCTGACATACGGAATCCTTTGACCAACATGGTGCCTCAATGTCGATTACAACTCCAGAAAACGCGGCAGTAATAAAACTCAGTGCAGGCTTCTTGGATGCATCAAGGTCTAAAAAGCACAACCAAAATGTGCTGCAAGTTGTTTGAACAGACCGCAAAAACTTGCCGAATCTTCGAAAGTGCAAATCAAACATGATGCCTTAAAATTAGGACTCTTCTAAATTCTACATATTGATAAAGTGTTTAAAAACATTTAAGGAAATACTCTGGGTAAAACATAAGGGCAGACCTTACTTTGATGCAGAATCAAATACTACTACCATAGCGACATTTGCAAAAAAAAAAAATGCCAGAGTGGCTTTTAGAAGGGTCTTGCACCCTTTTGGTTTTGATATTTATTACCACTAGTATAATACGGCAGCATTTTAAGCATTTTAAGTATATGTGTCAAAATAGCTCGCTTTATGAAATTGCATAACTTGCTCTCTCGTGCACTTTATAAATGTAGTGGCTTTAGAAAAGGGTTGGAACGTCAATAGACACTATTAGCACTATTTATAATATGGCAGCATTAAGCACCACATATTAAAAGTATATGTGTCAAAATAGCTGCTTTATGAAAATGCGTATTTTGCTTATTGAACACTTTCTAATGACTGGTGGACCCATAAGACGAAGTCCGATTTTGGGATGAAAATCTATTTATTGTATTTATTTGATAGTGGCACACATTTATGCTATGAAACAAAAATCAGAAAGAAGTAGTTTTTACAAAATAAAGGGGGCTATAGATGCACCCTAGGGGCACTCTGCCCCCTTTGCCCCCACCTGGGCTACGGCCACGGATATAGCAAGATTCGGCAAGCTTGATTACAGCAAAATTTGGTAGGGTTTCAGTTTCTGACATAAGGAAATGTAGTATAATGACTTGAATGTGGAAAGATATGGGCGATTCAGTAGGTCATGGACATTACAGTGACCATCAATAATTATTACGAGAGGAGTTTGCAAACTGGGCGTTATGCAAATGAGCATCATGGCATTTTGACAGAAAAAATGTTTGCATTTTCACTATTAAGTTCAACTCAAAAACTAGGCGAATTTAGAGTAATTTAAATGCAAAGCAGTATATGTTTAATGGGTAGAGGTAACTTACAAGATATTTAAAAACGAAAATGGTATAACAGTATCTTCCACAACTTAGGCTGGTCACTCATAAGAACGTATGGAAATTACAATTTTGCATTATGGACATTACGCTCCAATTAACTATAATAGTCTCTCTAAACTTTTGCTTTACTTAATTATGCTTATGTAGGCCCTTGGCAATTCTATGGTAACAATGTGGTGCCAAACAATTCCTTAAAGTTAAAAGTAGTAAATCCATCCTTTAATGTAAGGCAGATTTTCTATGTCGATGAGAATGGGATTGATGAACTCCCTGATATAGAACAAAAGAAGGTGAAAATAATATTTGAAAATGTGTACAACTCACAAAAGGATCCTGCATATGACTGTTTACAATAATAATCTTACATTTTCCTTAATTATTTTGCCCCTTTGACCAAAATATATTTGAGTTGAGATTGCTTTTACCTCACTGCAAGATTGAAAACAAACAGTTTACCAGCAATTTCAGCTTCTATTTGAAACCAAATTCTTAAAAAAAAACTGTGGTAGACCCTTGCGCTTTTGCACTGGTAGGGTGATATAGAAATCATGAGTGGGTGAGGAATGTGGTCTTGATTTCATGGTTGTTTTTATATCCAGGGGCTTCATTTTTTATCGTACGTCGATGAAATTTTGGTAGTGGGTAGGGGTAGGTCCGGGTCTCTGAACCAAAAAAAAAAAAACAATTTAGCAGTCATCCAAAACCTGTGATAATACCCTTCGCCTAGATGTAAATTAGGCTTTATTTGATGTGACAAATAAAATATAGATAAAGCCAACTGACTCCTAGGAGCGATTGTGCCTTTAGGAAAGCACGAGTATATCATGCCGGTGAAATACTTGCACTGTCCATGGGACCTTTGACCCCAATCTATGTTACAAGCCCAAAGAGTTAGCAATTATTTATGATTTATTTCACTTTGAATGCGTTTGTTTTAAACTTATAATTGGGCATATAAAATATTAAAATTAATCTGAGTAACATAAAATAAAAATAGACGACTTAGTTGCACGAGTTTCAATTGACCTTTGACCTTTTTTAACGATGGGCTCACAGAGCGGGGTCGCTGGGGACTCTTTTTCACTTCTCATTAATGCCGACAAGATGGCCAGAGATAGATAGGTCAATTAAGGATTCTTTTTATATTCGACCCCTAGATGACCCCATTTTGACCTTGGACCCCTTTATTGTGCACATAGTAATTAGAGCTTTTGGTACCAGGGGCTCTTGTGAACACATTTGACATATATATTAACTTTGGTGAAGAGTTATAGCGTTTTTGCCTATTAATTAGCCATTTGATATTTGCACGTGACCCCTATGGGCAATATTCTGTCACATGATTCGTCTCGACATATCCGCAACTTTTGCACAGACACCCCCTATCCAAGTGTTACCGATTTGAGATATAGCATTTTTGCGTATTAAGGATAAGCCGCCATTTGATGTTAATGAGTTCCGATCTTAAATTCTGTGTACATAAGCTGTATACCATGCCCAAAGGACGATGCTAATGCGGAATTTTCGTTGATGTCGCGCCACCAATATGTAGAAGAAGAGTAGGCCTCAAAAGATTTAGTTTTTGACCTCATTGCCCCCTACGGGAGGTCAAAGGTTCAAACTATTCACCCCTGGGTGTAGCTTGGGTCAGTAATTCTTCTGACCAATTTTGATTTAGTCAATATCAGCCCAGCCCTTGGGCACTAGTAGCATTTTGACGCAAGGTACAAAGAAAAAGAAAGAAGAAAAGAACAAACTAGGCACGATTGTGCTTTTAGGAAGCACGAAGTTATATCATCGGGTGGGACTACTTGCGCTGTCCCATGTGACCTGACCCCAAAACGATGTACACACATTATAAGGTTGGGTCAGCAGTTCTTCTGACTTGGGTCAGTTTGTATTCCGATCACGTGGGGAGTTGGTACTAACGTTGCCAGCCAGGTTGTTATGTGGGGCGAGTTGAAGTTGGACCTGGGCGAGTTGGTACCGGTACTTAGTGCGAGTTTGTACTGGGCCAGTTGACTCAAAATCGCTTGAACCGAATAGGGCTGGGCGCTGCGGTGGTAGCGGATCGGTACCGAAGCTAGCTAGCTACATTGAAATTGAGGGTCGTTGGGGTTAGAGAGATTGTGCATGGTTTTTGACCCCTGAATGACATCGTATTCAAAATTGCTGCCACCAATGTTGGCCCTTGGTGCGCGGTCTTAGACCAGGTCTAGGAATTCTAGCAATGATTTTGTTGTAGCAGAAGAAACAGCAAAAAGGAGGGTTAAGATCGGACTGACCTGTAATGACACCTGTGTGACCTTGACCCATCTGGGAACATCCTGTATGGCACTAGGTCAAGGGTTTGATTGACCAAGTCTGGTTCAGACCAAGCCAACCGTGTAACACCAGTAGCATTGAAATATATTAAGAGGGATTAGAGGGACTGCCCCTTTTTGACCCCTAAATGACTTTGGATTGAAATCTGTGAACAAGCCATAAGGCCAGGCAACTGGCAATCACTGCATGTGGACGAAGGCTCCGAGTAGCACATGCGAACTGGGGGAGAAGAAGTAGGGAAAAGGGTGTGTTGCGCGACAATGACCCGCTATGGACCCTACGTGACCCCTATGGTTTCAAAACTGTGAACACCGGATATGAACCTTTGGTCAGGGGTTCTTCTGATCAATTTTCGCTGCAATATATGACTCAGGTCTGGCACATGTAGTAGCATTTTGAAGCAAGGTAAAAACAAGAAGAACAAGAAGAAAAGGAAAGAAAGAAAACTAGGCATCGATCTTCGAATGTGCTTTAGAAAGCACGAGTATATTCATGCAGGCTGACTACGTGCAATCGTCCATGTGACCCTTTGACCCCAAATTATGTAAACATTATAAGGGTTGGGTCAGCAATTATTTGACAAGTACGGGTGATTATAGCAATTGATATCTGGTGTCCAGAGGTTCTTTCAATATTTTCAAAGAATGCACCTGTTAATAGGCCCCAGGGTGACCTTTGACCCAATCTGTGAACACCATATATGGGCCTTAGATCAGCGGTTCTTCTGACAACTCTAGGGATTATTTAGCAATTGATTTGTGGCGGAAACAGCAAAAAAGAGAGCTAGAGCGACTTGACCGTAATGACCCTACGTGGACCTTTGACCGCAATCTGTAAACACCTCATATTGGCCTTGGGTAGACAGGTTTCTTCTGACCAAGTTAGTGATTTATAGCAATTGATTTGTGGCAGAATTAGCCAAAAGGAGGGTAAGAAGCGACGACCTCTAATGACCCCGTGTGACCTTTGGACCCAAATCTGTCAACACCCGTGTGGCACTTGGGTCAGGGTTATTCTGAAGAAGTTTGGTCAAGATCACGTTAACACTAGTAGCATTTGAAAATTAGAGGGATTTAGAGCGACTCCACTTTTTGGCACCTCTCCTAAATGCTTTGGATTCCAAATCTGTGAACAAGTCCACATGGCCAGGCATCTGGCAATTACTGTGACACGAATGGCATCAATAGCACATGCGAACTTTGGAGGAAGTAGGGAAAAAAAGGGTTTTGTTAGCGCGACAAGAAAGCTGTGACCCTACGTGACCCCTATGGTACAACTGTGAACACCCTATATGAACACTTTGGGGGTCGGGGGTTCTGTGGCCAATTCTCGATGCTATCTTACCAAGGTCTGACCATAGTCAGCACTTGAAAGCAAGGTACAAACAAAGAAGAAGAAAGAAAAGAAAGAACGAGAGAAGGCAGTATATATTGCGATGCACCGATGCTTCACTAGAGACATTTTGTGCTCAAATAGCACGAACCTTAGTCGTGGATTTTTTGCACATTGGTAATTTGACCTTTACCCTTAACCATTGGCCATATAACAGGGTCACGTGGGAGACTTTATTTCATCTTGCATTATCCCTACAAGTTGGTATATAATTTTTGTCAATATGGGCCAAATTTTTGATATTGGCATATTTTTTGACCTTTGACCCTAAACATGGGTCACAGAGTGGGGTCGCTGGGACCGTCTTTTTCTTAATTCATCGATGCCATCACCATGGCATATTAGATTAGTCATTTAAAAGCTTCTTTCAATATGACCCAAGATGACCCGCAATTGCCTTTTTTTTTGACCCCATGTTGTGAGCACTGATAATAGAGCTTTATCCAGTGGTTCTTGTGACCAAATTTGACATTTATACCCCTACTTTGTTGATGAGGTTTATAGTGTTTTTGTCATATTAATTAGCTCATTTCCATAGTTAACAGATGACTCCTTGTAGCAATAGTCTGTCCAATATGATTCCCTCTCCGACACTATCCGCAACTTTTGCACAGACAGTCGCCTATCCAGTCTTATCGTTTTTTTGAGATATAGCATTTTTTTGCATATTAATTAGATATGGCCCGCATTTTGAATTTTTAAATGGAACTCCGATCGTTTATTTGTGTACATCCTATTAAGGATGGTCCAAGGATTCTTGTGAACAATTTGGAATCTATAGCTTTTTGTCTGTAGGACAAGTAGGCTTTTGAAGATTTTTACAAATGGCGGCTACTTCCGGTTACGTGTCCTTTGACCCCAACTGGTGGAGTACACCCCATATGAAGCTGGGTCAGCGGTTCCTTCTGACCACTTTGGTTGATATGGGAGTGACCGTTTTGGTAATAGTAGTGATTTTAAGGAGCATTGGAAATAAAAAGAAGGAAGAACAAGCCAGAAAGGCCATGCACTCTGGCAATCAATGTGACCGAATGGCATCGTTAGCACATGCGAACTGTGGGAGAAGTAGGGAAAAGGGTGTTAGCTCTACAATGACCGCTATTGACCCTACGTGACCCCTATTGTAAAACGTGAACCCGTTAGGAACCCTTGTGGTCGGGGTTTCTTGTGACTCAATTCTCAATGGGATCTGGACCAATCGCTGGCACTAGTACATTTTGAAGCAAGGTACAAACAAGAACTAGTCATCTATTGGCTTTAGAAGCACGAGTATATCAGGCGGTGGCAATTTGCTGACCACTGACGACCTTTGACCCCAAGCTATGCACGGCACATACGGGCCTTAGGTTAGTGTTTCTTCTGACCAAGTCTAGTAATTATAGGAAATTTTTGTAGAACAAGGAATTTATAGATTTTTCAAAGAATCCCCTTTAATCAATCGGCTAGTGACATTTGAAGCCGAACTGTGTACAACCCATACGGGTCTTCTTGGTCGGGTGGTTTCTCTGACAAGCATCTGGTGGCCCTTAACACTTATTTTAATGGCAGAAGAAGGATTTTTTATAGACAATTCCGTCGAATGCCCTTTAAATCGCCCCACTGTGTACACCCCATAAGGGGCCTTGGGTCAGTGTTATTCTTACAACATCTGGTTGTAATAGCGTTTTATTCTGCGGCAGAAGAAGGAATTTTTTAGAGTTCCGACGAATGCCCCTTTAATCGGCCCACTGACCTCTTTGACCAACTGTGTACACCCCATAGGCGTCTTGGTCAGAGGTTCTTCTGACAAGACAATGGTTGTCATATAGCGTTGTTTCTGTGGCGATTAAAGGGTTTTATAGAGTTCTGGACGAATGCCCCTTTATCGGCCCCGTGACCTTTGCCCCCAATCTGTGTACAACCC
>JAMKCH010043576.1:0-12265 GCA_023653785.1 Ophioderma brevispina | reverse complement strand
TTGATCTTTTTAGGGATTTCTGCACTGGCTCTGTCCAAAAGACTTTAGCCAGATCATTTAGACACCATATTAACCCGTGTCAGGTCCTAGTACTTCACCTGGGGTATGCTGCACCCTTTAGGTGGTTCCTCTGTTACCCCTGACTTTTTTGGAATCTAGATTCAATGTGTTGCTGCCATGCAATTTTCGTTAAAACCTTTGGCTGCACCTTTCGCCCCGCTCTCTGAGACTGAGTTCCACCTAGACTAGTAGGAAGCTAGTCTTGGTGTTGAGTGAAAATTTTCATCAATGAAGTGTTTCAGTCAACATGGGTTTAAAGGAAATCAGCAGTTGTAATGATTAGTCAAAAAAACACGTTATGCTTTTATAAATCATAACAATGAGGCCGGATTTCCTTTCCAATGTTGACTTCCCACTCCGTCACTGCCCCATAACATAATAGTTCGTGCGTCCGTGTGGGCGTTGAGCCAAAACGGAGCTTAAGGGAGAGTAATGGCGACAGGGTGTGTGGATCTTGGGTCACTGGTAGGCCGTTCCCATTCTCTTGAGGGGTGTATTTTTGGGCATTTCACTTCTCAAGAAGGCAAAATGAATTATGTTTCAGTCAAAATTGGAAAGGAAATCAGGCCTAAGTTATATGATTTATAAAAACATAACAGTTTTGACTATTTCTATACGTGCGTAAAAAATTCCGACTTGAGCTCAAAAAGCCTTCGTGTGACTATCCCAGATTTTTAAGCGTATTTTTCAGCGTAATAGTGTGGACCATGACCTGTACAGTTGACCGCAAACATAAATTTAGTATTGATTGTTTATCTGTAATGGTGTAACCTAAAATGCTGTTTAGGGTAATTAATCGATTTGTCAGACGTCATCAATGTATGTCAATTTGCGAGAGATGGTATGAAATATTTCCTCAAAAACTTCATTGGTGAGTATTTGGTATTGTGTTTTATTTCCTACCGTAAAGTTTAGGTAGTAAGTTATATGAATTGTACATACTTTTGATTTATAAGGTGTAAACATGCATTCCACATTTTTTTATTTTATTGCATATCGCTGCTATCCCTTCAATTAAGTGATCGAAAATATTGTGCTGGTTCCCATTTTCTTCATAAGGTAACCCAAATGTGCAAGACCAAGCACTGAATTGGACCAACAAATATATTTTTTGTTGGCGAAGTGGTGCAAATTATTTTGATGTAAAATTCCAAACTTGGTCAAATTGAAATGTTTATACATGAACTTTACAAAATGTAGCACATATCAAAAAGTACCTCTTCTTGGCTGTCATGAAAAAACCAAAAAATGATTTCAATCAAGTCATAAATAGAACCTTAGACCAAGTTCAAAAGAAGTGTTCCCAGTCCTAGATCAATGGTTGATCTCTATGTGGTTTAGTAAGCATGAATTAATTCCATTGTGTATCAATTTAAAACCAATAACCAATGGCACATCTTTCCTCTCTTTCTTATAACAGTCCATTAAAAACAGTCGCACAGTCTTCGGATCTGGAACGAGAGATGAGAACCTAAACGAGCCACTTCACAGATAGTATTACAGGATGTGTGCGCTCACTCTTGAGAAAGACAAAAATGCTATTCTCTCTTCTATGTATAGGCATCATGACTAGCCAGTAAGTTAAGCATCCCTCAATCTGTTAAAGCAAGAAATAGTCATTCTATGTATAGGCATCCTGACTAGGCCGCGTAAATTAGAGACATTAGGACATTTCTCAGAAAGAAGCACTCCCAATTTTTTGTCGAACCTGGGGGTTTGGTTGCATATGTTGCAATGCTTAACGCAATGTATTAGATCACACCTGAAGTGAATAAGCCAAATATGCATCTTGTGCAATAAGATGTTATTTAGTAGTTTCTGTCATGTGCGACAGAAATTCAAGCATGGGATTTCTATAGGGACGATTACGATGGCAAGGCAAGTCACAAAACAAGGTTTGCGTTTTGTTTTGTACTTGTTCGTGTCAATAAACCTTCAAAACCTTCTCGGTGGCTCGTGTCTACTACCGATCCCCGTCAATTTGAGAGAAAATTTATCCTCAAAAATCTCCTCCTGTCACTTTAAGGAAGTAATCATCATTACAGCATTCCAGCTCAATCCCATTAAAGGTGCAACAAGAGATTTTGAGGCACCCAATATTGTGTATAATAGTATTTTCATAAGATTAGACACTCAAAAGATCTCTACCTTATATGGCTACAGAAATGTCTTAAAAGCAAGAAAAAAGGCGATTTTTGATTGCTTATGTTCAATATAAAACATAGGCTGAATTTCGTATTTGATACTATACGAAATTAGAATTTTCATGATTTTGTAAAAAGAAACATTTCTCGCTTAATCCTTTCCGATGGGGTTATTGTTGATGGAAAGCTTTACAATAGGGCAAAAATTAGAATTTCACAGGTTTAAGGACACCTGTTATGTAAAATCTCTCGTTGCACCTTAAGGTGCACGCAAAAATAAAACAAAAAACTCTGTGGGCATACAGACCTTTGAAGTAGGATCGGCCAGGTCTGCTGGTTTGATGTTGTGTTTTATACAGTGCAATTGAATCAAGCATGTTGCTTCTTGACAATTCATTTTGTTGTTACTGCCAAAGTAATCGAATAATTCACTTCAACTAGGGGCTGCCCGTTCATCCTATCAGCACTTCCATTCCCTTTTCACCACAGCATAGAGGGAGAGAGGCAAGGGAGGTTTTGTTGGAGCAGAAGGCAATCATTGCAGTAGGCAATCAATCAATCTACTGAGTGATTTGATTGATTGCTTGATGTATTTTAGTTAGTAAAGGAATTTTCTGTTAAAAGGCAGGAAACAGTAAGAACCATTGGAAATCACTTTTATGAAAGACTTTCTCAATGTGTAATAGCAAGGAAAGATATTCTTTTTGTTCCCAATTGGAATACATCAGAAACTCTGGTAAGATACTGACACAGGATGGAGGTTTTTGTAGATCGGTTAGTAAAATAAGGGGTTAGCCAGTCACCTAATAACTTTCATTTCGAATGTCTATAGTCACGTATTATGAGATGTAAACTTGATCTCGTTCAAACAGGGGTAAGATAGATGACAAAGAGTGGAGGTTTACCCGTAGTAAAAGTATGGGTAACCATCACACTAATACTTCCAATTAGAGACCCTGTATCATCATTATAAGACATTGTAAAATATTGTCTCCTTCAAACAGGGGTAAGATAGATGACACAGAATGGAGGTTTTTAGACTCGTAGTAAAAGTATGGTAGCCTGTCACCCTAATAGACTTCAAGTGATAATGTCCTAATCACCAATTAGTAAGACATGGTAAAATTTTTCCCCTCCCAAACGGGTGAGATAGAGGGGTTGACACAGAATGAGGTTTTTGGGTATTGTGTCGTAGTAAAAGTTTGGGAAACCCTCACCTTAATAACTTTCATTAGAATGTCTTCAGAAATGTAAACTTTAATCTACACTGAACTGATTTCCTTTACACCAATGTTGACTCTAAATATATGCATTCCCCTTCTGAGAAGTGGAATGCCCCCCCAAAAATACCATTTTAGCACCCCTAAAGAGAAATGGACTCGACCAGTGACCCGAGGTCACACAGGTCGCCAATACTCTTCCTCAATTCCGTGTTGGTGTTGTCGTACAAGACGTGACGCATCGCCAGCTCTGTTGGCAAGTCAAATTTATCGAGATATTGATACTGGAATGATAGTAGTCCTCAAACGGAATTACTCCTACTACTATACCATAACTATCTGGATAGTTATTGGATTATATATTGGATATAAAGCGCTCTATCTGGTAGGGAATATACGGAGACTTTTAACGCCCGTCGGAGAGCTTTTAATTATGTATCCTTTTTTGCCGCGGTTTGCGGTAAGGTCATGTGATTTGTTTATAGCGAAAAAAAAGTTTACAACACAAGGCAGCCATTGACGCACGTCTGAGCAGGTGCTTTGGATGCTTGCTGCTTGTGAGCCTGTTTCTGTTTTATTGTAGTGTTTATACCATCAATAAAAAGTTAGTTTGGGTGCTATTTGGTCTATTATTTTATTGTGTTATGCTCGTTGTATTTTTTAATAAAATATGTGAAAACTGACATTTGGAAAATTCTGTTACCGTGTGTGACTCTGTTACCGCGACGGTACGGTTTATCTTGTCTCCGGTTGGCGGGACGGGGGTTTTTACCCGGCGGATGCCTTGGTTTTTCTCGTCGTTTCGTTTCGACACGCCACCCATCGGGGCTAGCTTCACCCACGCCGCCGCCTCGCGACCCTCTTTTTCTCAATGCGTTCTTTCGGGGGTCTCGCTTACCTGATCGCCCGTTGGTCGCTCGTTCTTTGCGGGGCCTTTCAGTTTTCAATGGTTCGCCAGTGAACACTGTTTCCCTGTCTATGTTTCGCCTATCAAGGAAAAAGGTGGGGGGGGGGTGGGTTCGGGCATCTCCGGTCCGAGGTTTTCCAAGGCGCCCCGCTGCCTTTGGGAGCACCTAAGCTGTTGTAGCTTCGGTACTTCATGGCGTGTTAGTAGGGCTTTCTCTCTCGGGAGTTCCCCCCGTTACCTCCGCGTACGGCCGCTGGCTCTCCTGGTCTAGCCCTAGGGCTTATCCGGGCGGCTGCGCGGCGTTCTGCTCTGCCTTTTTCCTTGGGATTTTGGGGCTAGGACATCCCGGTATGGCAGCCTCGGTGCTCTAGCGTGCTAGTAGGCCGGGGCTCCTGGGGGGCTTGCCTCTTGACTAGCACGCTGAGCCGGCGGCTGGCTCGCCTGATTTAGCTCGGTGCTTTATCGGTGGCAGGCTAGAATGGTCTGCTCTGCCCTTTCCCTTTGGGATTGGGCGGCTGCAGTCCGTCTGGTTGACGGTTCTTGTGTTGGCAATGGTGCGCCCGGGTTTTCTCGCGGCCGTCCATCGCCAGCTACCGACACCGGCGCTCGTGGTTTAGGAGTCCTCGGACTTGCGACGCGCCTGCCGTGCGCTAGGGTACCGGTCTCGGGGTTGATTCGTCAGCCCCTGAGGTGGGTTTCTAGGCGCCCGTAGCGGGGCGCTGCGGGTGTCGATTATGCTCACATGGCTAGCCTGCAAGGGCTAGCCTGCTAGAACGCCGGTGATCAATCTGGCTAGTTGTTGCTGCATGCTTCCCAGGCCTCAAGGCTAGTGGGGCGCGACGGCGTTAGCCAGTTGGTCCACGCCTCAAGCGGGGTACCAGTGCGCGGTTACTGGGGCAGGGTTTTCGTCAGCGGCTGTTACCGATACGGTTCACAGACCGTTACGGAACAACCCAGCATGGATAGCCTGCTAGACACGCGGGGTTAATCTGGTCATGATGCTGCTTTACACAAGGCCTTAAAGGGGCAGGTGGGGCTCGTCGCAGCGCTTAGCAGTTGGTCCCGACTAACGCGGGGGCTCCGTGTTTTTGGGGGGGGCGGTTACTGGTTGCGGTTAGTCCAGCGCTAGTTCCGCTACGGTTTCCGCCGTTTACGGTACCACCCTTGGGGTTGTTTCCGTTCTCGGCGACCTCGTGGGGCAGCCTACGGGGCTTTGCCTCCACGGGGGGGCTCAGTGCACGCGAAGCATGCCCTTCAGGGCGCGCTGACATGGCCCCGTGCGTAACCTATGTCGCTATAAGTCTATCTTTCGAGGTGTATAGCTCGTGGCTCCGGGGACTTTTTAGGGGCTGTTCTCCACGCTTTCGGGCGCGGAGTGATCCTCCATTTGATAGCGTCTTCACCTATCGGAGGTGATTGGCTGGGGTTGATTGGTTACCATTCAATGCTCTATGCCGTTTCCTCCCGCAGGGGTGCGCTGCAGGTGGGCGTTTATCGCCGTAATCATTGGCCGTTGATTTTTGGCCTCTTCTTAACAAAACCATTGCGACTGGCCCCTTTACGGGGGTGTCGCTCAGGGGGGGCTTGTCCGCATTAGCTGGTGGTGTGACTTTCAACTCTCGGAGCCGCGACCTGTCTCCCTTGCGGGGAGGTCGCGCCGCTTTGGCTCTTGGGCATCCCCTTGGGGATGCCGTAGGTCTAGGCGGGGCTCTCGGTGGGTCATCCAACGTCTGCTCATTGGCCAGGGCGACCGCGAGGGGGTGGCCTAGCTTGAGCGGCTTCACCCTGGGCTGGCATGTTGCCTTGCCTTGGGGTGTGTGCCCTCAAGATTGTGTAAAGTCCCTAGGGCTACTGCGTCTATTACCATCGTGTCTAGCGTATGGCATTGAGGTTCCCCCATCTTATGATTGATGTGATTAGGGTGATACTACCCTGCCGGGGGCGGGCCTAGCCCACCTCAGCCTGGGAGGGGGTCGCATCCTGCCGTGCTGTAGCTTGAAGCTTCTCGGGGCCCAGACCTTAGACTTTGTGCACACTGCCCCCAGCTCCGCAGGGGTGCTTTTGCTGCTCGGGCTCCCTTCGGAACTTGGGTAGCCTCGGGCAGGAATGCTACCTCCCAGGGTATTCAGCTCTGGGTCGCCCGGCGCTTCCGTCGATGCCGATGTTGGCGGGGGGACGGATGACAGTTGATGCCACGGCTAGCACTTAGATTCATTGCGGTGCTATAATAGGGCCCATTCTGTGCGCTCAATCAGGGACTTGAGGCATATGCGATCTAACAGTTAGGCGTTAGGCCATCTAGGCCTTGGCGGGGGTTCATGGTCTTAGGCTCTGGCTGTTAGGATTACTGCTACCTAGCCGCGTCCGCATGTCTTCCTTGGGGAACTGGACTTGGGCTATTGAGGCAGCTTCGCTGCCACAATTCACCTTGGGATCAGATGAAATCAGGGAGCATATGTGTTGCTCACGAGAAGGCGGGCCTAGTGACCCGTTGCCGTATGGGTTATTCTTGTTCCCCCTGGGGGTCAAGACCTTGTATCCATTGGCGTGATAACGGTCTTTGGGACTTTAGCCCCCGACTTCCTGGGAGGTCGTGGCCTATAGCCTTGATGGTCTTTTGACTTCGCCTCTTTGGCTTTCGTCGCCTAGCCTTAGCTACTCGGGACGTCTTAGACCCTTATCTCCATTTGGGGTAGCTGCCGGTTTTCCATGCAGCTTGGCTGGACCCTGTCGTGCCTAGCCGTTGCCTAGCAGGCATATGGCCTAGGGCTGATGTTCCTGACTGCTTTGGTGTGTACCTTTGCCCCCTGAGGGGGCTTTTGAGGCCTGTGCCTTGGTGCTGGTCTGACGTGGCGCGCCCCCCCCCCCACAGGGGCTCACTGGGCCGGCCTAGGTCTGGGGGTAGGGGCCTTTGTCCTTTTCCCTGGCTTACCCCCGATACGGGGAAACCTGACGTCGGTCTTGGCTTTTTTCCCTTGCCTCCATCCTCACTTTTGTGCGGGCGCGAGACGCGAGTCACTGCCGGATGGTTGCCCTTCAGGGCCTCGCCGCTCTGGCCGGGGTCTCGGGCTTTGGGGTCATTCAGTCTACGACGATGGGTGATACGGGTTCCCCTCAATGGGGCTCGGTCCCACACAGGGGATGCCCTCGCCCCTTCTGGGCTCCGGTTGCCTGGGCGGCTTGGTGGTTTGATCTGTTTGCTAACCTGACCTGTGCTCCCAGGCCTTATTCTCGCCACTTGGGGATAGCCCTTTGATTGTCTTTCGACTTTTGCTGGAAACTGCCCAATAGTGGGTCGGTTGTCTGGGTACCGTGGCGCCCCCCTTCTCTCATACGGGCCCTAGCGTGGTTCCTGGGCTACAGGCCAGGGTGTGCTCCCGATTCGTTGGGATCTGTCTTGGGGGGGTCTCCCCCCATCGGTTTTCAGGCTCCCGTTTGTTCGATAGTATCTTCACTTGCGGGGTTTTCTTTGCCTCGCCCTTCTGTATCAACTGTGCTGCCTAGCTGGGCATCCCTGCGATGGGGTATTCCCTTGATGGGCGGGGTTCTCCGAAATCGCCTTCACTGGCGGCTCTCACAGTTGTTCCTGGCAGCAGTTGGCAGGTCTTGTCTCAAACGCTTGCGACTGGATTTTGTTTGTTTTTTCCCCTAGTACCCTCGGGGGGTCCTGCGGTGCACGTCGGTTGCTCTGGTTATATCTCTTTTATAGGAGCCCTTGACATTGTGGTCTGCCCACTTCCGACTGGGGATCTTTGTCCTATCTTTCTAGTCGGTCAATGTCTATGACCTGGACTAAAGTAGTTTGGGAGCTCGCGCTCCCTGTGTGGGAATGCCTTGGGGGTGTGGTGTTAAACACCCCGTTGTGAGTCTTTCTTCCATGTTCTGACGTCTCGAGATTGGTTGTCGGTTGTACTCCCTCTTCAGAGGCTCGGTGATCCTTAGGTCAGGATCTCGCCGTTCGGGTAGGTGGGTAGCACCTCTCTGGTGGCTCTCTTCACTTTATTCTCCTCGGGAGAGATATAGTGTCGATGCAAGTGTGCTGCCCATGGGCATTTTCTTGGGGGCATCCGTCTGCCCGGAGCCGGAGTTCGGCTACGCGGCTACCTGTTTGCTTCCTCGGTATCGATTTGTCGTTCGAATCCAGAAAGTTCCTCATGCTAGGGTCATTCTGTTCTAGGACTTTGTCACCTGTATTCGCTTTGCAGTCGCAACTGGTTTGGCTTGCCGGGCTTCCGAGCAGCAGTTGCAGCTCTCGGATTCGATCGCCTCTGGGGGCTCGACTCGTGTTTCGGCAGAGCTAGCCTCTGGGTTTTTCCCCTCTGGTAGACTTATCGGTGGTTCGCCCACTTTGTATACCTTTTTTACGGGCCGGGATGACGCTGGCCCCGATCTGGGGGAGTGCTAGTTTTTCATTAATCTAGCTTTGACTGCTCTTCGGTGCCCGGTTTCTGGCGCCGCGGCACCCGGTATGGCGGAGGTCTGCTTCGTTTTTACTCGGTCTATTTCCCTCCGAGTTGAGGCCTGAATCGTCTCTCCCTCTCCTGGCTGTGACAGCCTGATGTGGGATTTTTCGCTTATTTTGAGGCTTTGTTAGCCGTCTCCGATTATCTGTTGTCTGGATTTTTCAGTCGGCTAGCTCAGTCTACCACAGTCAGGCTGTTTGGTTCGTCCTTCGGTGAGGTTGGCTCGTTCCATTGAATCCTGTAAGGCGTCTGTTCATGACCCGAAAGCTAGCTCCCCCTTGGGATCTGAGTTGTATCGCGCGAATTTTTGGCGAAGCCCACTTTGTGCGGAGTCGATCTAATCCTCGCCTTTCTTATTTCTCTGTCGGGTCCCCTTCACCGCTGCAATTATGGAATTAGCTCGGAGATTTCCTTCTCCTTGTAGCGTCTTCTCCCGGGTCAGGGTCGGTCTTTCTCCCAGCCTTCGTCGGGGCGGGGCCTTTGCCTTCCTTCAGTCTCTCAACCGTTATCTCCCCCGGGGTCTCTCCCAGTTTGGGTTCACTGTGGTGCTCTGATCGGTCCCCCTCTTTAAGGGGCCGTCCTTGTTTTGGGCTGTTAGGCTTCTTTGCCCCGCATCTTTACGCGGGTTCGCCTTGCGCTCTCTGGTTCCCTCCGGATCCTCAGTTGTTTTGCAAGGCTGTGAAGCCTTCTCCGCCTTTGCCGCGAGGTGCTTCCGGCCCTTTGTCAGGGCCTACGTCGCACCACTCTCCTTCAGAGTTCTTCCTTTAGCCTATTTCCTTAGGATTTGGTTTTTTGTTCTATGGGGATTTCTCGGCTCTGGCTCTCAAAAAATTTGGCACTAGGGGTCATTTAAACACATTATAAATCTAAGTCATGTTACTCACCCTTTGGTGTGTATGTGTACTCCACTATCTAAGTGAGTTATTGGCTTCCTGATTTGATCCAGATTCCATGTGTTTTTGTGCTCTGGGTTTTTTAGTTTTTGATTCAACCTTTGACTCGCCATCCTATTCCGCCTCTCTCGGAGATACATGACTCACTCGACTGAGTGAGCAGTCTGGTGTGTGATGACAAGGATTCATTCAAAGGTGGTTAATGCATATATTTCCGTCAACATTGGGGGAAGGAAATCAGTTTCAGTGTATGATTTATTCAAAAACACATTATGTTTTAAATCAATAATGAAGCTGCTTTCCTTCCAATGTGGACTTCCGCTTCCAGGCCCCCACACAGCATGATATGAGATGGTGCGTCCGCTTGTGGGCTACGAGCAAACGGAATTGGGGAATAGTTATGGTCGACAGGGTGTGACCGGGGGTCACTGGTCGAGGCCATTTTCTCTTTTAGGGGTGCATACAAATGGATTTTGGGGCCATTCCACTTCTCAGAAGGGAAAAATGCATATTTTTCCAGTCAACTTGGAAAAGGAAAAACAAGGGCTTCAGTTATAGGATTATAAACATAATGTGTTTTTGAATAATCGCCTTCAAACAGGGGTAAGATAGATGACCCAGAGTGGCGGCCGGCGTGGTTTCCGGTTGCGGGTGGTTGTTGGTATGAGATAAAACCCTCATCCAACCATGCCCTGAATGGATGACGGAAAAAAAATCCTAGGCAGAGGATCGTACGTGCTTCAAACCTCTCAACGCTGCCAGGCTTATGTGAACGTGAGTATGTCCATAAGAGAGGACCTTAGTGTGTGGGTTCGTGAAGCTTTGAAATATATTTCTGATCCAAGTAGAATGCTAGTTCGTGACATCAATGATAAGTGCTAAATTAGTGTTAAAAAGGAAATGTACTGCTCGTATTATCTCATAAAAACTCACTTATCTTATTTTATGTATAGGAAGGGAAGGAGAAACAATTATTAGTGAAAACAGTTAATTCAATATGAACAAAGTTTAAAAAGTTTTGAGCGTTATTTGCATATTTTGAGTAAATTTGAAATTCAGGATAAAATATAAAAATTACAAATGCCACTAAAAGAGAAAAACGTTTTTTTTTAAATGTTTTAACTTGTAATTTTATTATAGGGGTCACAAAGGTAGAACCTAAGGTGATAACAAAAAAATGAAAAGAGGATCAATGAGCCAATCAAATTGTATCATCAGGTAGACCGTGAAGATGAACAGCTTTATGGTTGACCTTGGAATAGGACATATAGTTAGGGGTCACAGGTCACAAATTCCTCAAAAGTGTCAGTATTTTAAAACCTTTCAGTGCTACAATTGGCATTATTGCATAATCTGGCCTTCTCATAGCATGAGCTTCTTGGGGTCTGTGGGGGCTGTACTATGTTGGGGTCCAACAGATCATTCTCGGGTCATGGTCAAAAACTTTAGTGTTTGTGTAAAACTTTAAACAAGCGGTCAAAGGGCAAATTTTAAGAGTGCATGTGTAGACCTGATGAAGGAAGATTAAAAGTTTCTATGGCTACTTAATCATAGGACCCACACTGTTTAGGGGACAGAGATAAAAGATGCTTATGAACGACCCCACTATTCACACCATGAAAAGCTAGGATTGGCGTGGTTATTGTGGTAGGGTATTCCAAAGTCGAGTGACCCTCTTTTTAATAGTGAGAGTGGCAGACAATGTAGCCCGTATCAAACATATATATTCAATTTAAAATATTATTTCATGTGTTAAACAGATTTCAGAGAGAACCATCAGGATTGGAAGAAACGTTTATGACTCAGCCACCCCACATTGAGGAGAAGTACCCCAATCCATTTGATGCTACCGATGGAATGACACGAACACAGTTATCTTAAGAATCTTTCTTCGCTCCCAGGGACAAAAGGTCCCCTGCAATCACAGCAATACATGTAGACAATATGGGTCAGACCTACATAGAACCACCGACCTTTGACCTAGCAGGAAGTTTTGCTTGACTCCCACTGCGGGCACGTTGATTTTCGTTCCTGTCTCCTGGCGCTGACCCCATGGCGGGTCTTCTCAAGTTTGCAGAGGATGAAGGTCAGGGCGGTCGTTAGCATTCAGACCATCTCTCTGGGTCAAGGGACA
This sequence comes from Ophioderma brevispina, assembly GCA_023653785.1. Classification (NCBI taxonomy): domain Eukaryota; kingdom Metazoa; phylum Echinodermata; class Ophiuroidea; order Amphilepidida; family Ophiodermatidae; genus Ophioderma; species Ophioderma brevispina. The sequence goes on along the minus strand of JAMKCH010043576.1, from coordinate 444 downwards.
AGGGCGATGCACGAGAAGATGAGAGACGATGCCTTAAGGCGGGAACTTGGGTGGGTTGTTACAGAACTGCCATCTTGCTACCAGTGGATCGCCGGTACTATGAGAAGATTTGTGTGGGAGGCTGGGGGTGATTGTGCCAGAGGAATAACCACAAGGCGTTCAGGGTGTGGCTGACCAGCTATCCATCAGAAGATTTCCGGTTGGTCCATCTTACAAAATGGTAGTTAAATCACTTGTAGTTGGATTTCAAACTGATCTGATTGGCAGTTTGTAGTTTAGGACAGCGCACGACATAAAGCAGTAGAGATTGTGTACATTTAACACACAGAAAACCAACAAATGGTTTTTGTCAGATTGTTTGTGGTATTACAAGATGATTTAAATATTAAAGTGTGGTGATAAACTACAGAGAATGGTATTAACTCCTGGATTTGTGGCATCTTT
>JAMKCH010043575.1:0-12384 GCA_023653785.1 Ophioderma brevispina | reverse complement strand
CCTTAGGATTGCACAACCTATTTGTGGTTGCACACCCTTCCTGTGGTTGCACAACCGTCATGGTTGCATAACTTTGTAAGGATTGCACAACCTATTGGTGTATGCACAACCTATTTGTGGTTGCACAACTTATTTGTTGCACAACAATTGTGGATCAACCTTCATGGCTGCAGAACCTTACTGATTGCACAACCTATTGTGGGTCACAACCATCCTTGTAGTTGCAAAACCTTTTTGGGCTGCACAACCTAATTGTGGTTGTGGTGCAACAAATCACTGCAATACTTGGAGGGGTTCTCAATACTGAAAAGCTGTTGTGTGAGGGTTTGCTCAAATGGGGCCTTTTTTTTTAGCAATTTGCCCCATCGAGGAACCCAATTGCCAAAAACTTCGCCCACTTTGATGGAAGAACCTAAAAAGGGGGGTACAGCATCAATGTCCAATTTTCATGATGAGGTTTTCCCCTCACGTGAGATATCACCAAAATAACTATTACAATGTGTGAGTTTAAAATTGAGTCCAGCCTGTTTGATAGTAGAAGACAAAAATCTTGTTACTAAATTGGCCCAACCACATTAGGAGATGTTTTGTTCATAACATTTGGTGCATGAGCCTTAAATTTTTTACTAGGGTAATGAGAAAAATTTGAAACTTCTTTTGATACCAAAATCTCAACAAAATTGTATAAATTTCAGTTCTATTTCACTTGTGCCCCGAACAAACGTGAAGGTCATGGATCAGCATGGAATTTAGTGGTGGACTAGCATACTAGGACTTAATCCCAATTAGGTAGAAGCGGAAGATGGATCATGCAATCATCTCTTCAAAAGAAAAAGGGAATGATACTGCAAAGGGTGTGTGACATTATGTTGTTCAAACAAGGTTAGATCAAGAACTCTCAGACCACAAGTGTTAGCATAAGCCATAAAAATGCACTTATGTTTGTCAGGTAGCAAATTGAAGAAAATCCATATTTTCTCAAGTTTCCTTGGGGCATATCATTAACAAGCCGTGTCTAGTTATTTATCGTGAATCATCTGAAGGATCTCAAAACTAGGCCATTGCTTCTTCGTAATAGATTGTTCCTGGTGTTTTATAACCACGTAAGCCTCAAGAAAAAAGAAGCCATCTAATGAAAAGTAATATCAAAACAGGTCAACCATGCAATAGAAGTTTTTGTTCATTTCGTTTCTTATGAGCTGAAACATTGCAAAAGTTATTAGGTCACCATTTCTGTTGGTAATGTATGTTTGTCTACCCTGTTTGTTTTCATTAACAGTACGCCAGCAGAAGAAAAAGGAACGTCAAAGGATGCAGTGTTTTGATGAATGATGGTGATGATGCCGATATATTTGCAAAACCACCAGAAACAAAAGTAAGTATACTTAGTTGCCTGTGGTTTCTCCTCAGCACCTCCTGAAACCTGTTAAAACGATCACCATTTGAAACATCAGGGTAAAGATTGCTGGTATTATGAAAGGGAGAAAACTTTTGACCAGGGTTAGTCCTCATGAGTGGACCTTTTTTCCTTCCCACATACTCTAAAAATGTGCTTTGTAACAGGTGAGAAAATTCCTAATGGATGGGCCATTCAGACACAAACATGAGGAATTTTCTCAACATGTTGCATTTAACTTCAATCATTTTGAACAAAAAGTCCCTCTGTAGGACAACCGTTGGTTTAAACCCAGGTCTAAGGTAGTCTTCCTTTCAGAATACCAGCCCATTAGCATTTTGATGCAGTGTGATTCACAGTTACTACAGTTTTGCCAGACCCACATTTATTAAGCCCAATGCAGTGTTCCACCTATATGCTCCCAATCTAGAACACTACAAGCAACATTTGGGTGCATTAGTTCACAAACTGCAATAACAATCCTCATTGCAACTAGGCGGTCCCCCGGGGGTTTTGCAAAGCACCTGCCTCTTTTTTTTTTAAAGCACTACTTGTTTTGAGAACCATTTTTGCGATTGATTAACCAGCTTGTGGGGCTTGTATCTGCTAACCAATCAAACTTAATTTGGGTCACGGCCCAAAGCTAAACCTACCCACCAAGTTTCGTTGGTATTGTTGTTTGTATTACGACCCCGGTTGCCAAGGAAAAAGGGACGACAGACAGACGTGGCCTATATGATATAGATTTATGCCCTTTTTTGGTCCCCCGCCTACTTATGTTGGCGAAGGGGGACTTTTGTTGGCGAAGGGGACAATAGAACATGCTCCCCGTACGTGTGTGCGTTTGTGTGCTTGTGCGTGCTGTGTGTCCCACGCGATGTCTTTGGAACTAAGCAAGTGTGGGTGTCCATCTTCGCAACATAGATGTATCCCCACATACGCGTGGGGTGGGATCCGAAATGGGTCATGTGTCATGGGTCAAAGGTCCAAATGAGGTAAAAATATGGTAATAAAAAATAGGGTGAAATTGCTTAAAACCTTGTCAACCACGATTGTCTTTTGAGCTAAGCAAGTATGGGTTGTCCATCTTTGCAACATATATGTCGTTAAGTAGGCGGCGGATGAGGTCGGAGGTGGATGAGGTCGGAGGTGGATGAGGTCGGAGGTGGATGAGGTCGGAGGTGGGTCATGTGTCAAAGGTTAACCCTTGTCAATTGTGGTAGGATGTGAAACTTGGGGCTGTGCGCTCAAGGTCATTTCAAGGTCATGTGAGGTCAGTCAAGGTCAAAATCCTAAACATGTGGTAGGATTGTGGAAAACTTGGTAAGTGCAGTCAATATTCAGTGCCCAAAAATTTTGAAGGTCATTTCAGGTCACGCTTGTCATCCAAGGTCAAATCTTAAACATGTGGTAGGATGAGAAACTGGTGGGTGTGCTCAACATGCGGTGCCAAAAATTTGGAAGGTCATTTCAAGGTCACCTTTTTCATGCGGGGTTATTCAGGTCAAATCCCTAAACATGTGGTAGGATGATGAAACTTAGTGGGTGCGGACAATATTCAGTGCTGAAAATTTTGACGGTCCATTTCAAAGGTCAGCGAGGTCATCCCAAGGTCATCTCTACAGTTGTGGTAGGATGAGGAAAATTGGTGGTTGCGGTCAAAATTCGGTGCCGAAAATTTGAAGGTTCATTCAAGGTCGTGCGGGGTCCGTCCAGTCAAATCTCTAAACATGTGGTAGGTGATGAACTTGTTTGTGTGCGGTCATATTCAGTGCAGAAAATGTGAGGTCATTTCAAGGTCATGTGGGGGTCATCCAGGGCAAATCACTATGCATGGTTGTATGGTCATGAACCAGGTCATCTGGGTCCAAATCCTAGCCCATTTTTGTATGGCATGGAAACCAAGCGTCATATGGGTCATCCAAATTATTGAAACTGATTATGGTAGGAGCCTCATGAGTTTCATGACAACCTCCTAAGTTATGTTACTTTTCCTCCTACGCGACGAGCGGGGGGGACCTTTGTGGTTCGAGCACCGCTTGTTTCAATTCAGGACTAATATGTGTGTGTCCTTGGAGTTAGGTCTGAATAAAAGAAATCAATTCAAGCGCCTGTGCAGCGTAATCATTAATAAACCCCATTCCACTCTATCATGTCTATACAGACTTCTTTGATTAACTTTGTGTTGAAATTACATGGAGGTGTAACCTTTTATTTCATACCAAAATGAAGCAGCACAAGATCTGTTTTTTTCAAGCCTCAAATTGTCTGGCGCCATTCTATACTTCGTTCAGCTGACACTAAGGAGTGACGTCATAGCTTTCATGCAGGCTTAAATATGAAAATCGCAGTAACCCCAGTTCAGTTGTATTCGCGAGCTTACAAAGTCGGCGTGCGCAATACGCATGCACAATAGCTGCGCGGAAAGTTCTGACAGCACTCCTTAGTACGGTCCAACAACAAGTATAGTCAATTTGTTCAACTTTGGCCCACAACTACAGAGTAATGATCTGACAACTCTACTTCATACAAAATTTTTACACTTAGTTCATACATTTGTTGAAACCGTCATCAAGGGGTGTTCATAATGATTCACCTGCTGGTTGTGGCAAGTTAGTTATTAGCCGGAACAATAGATTACAGAGACATTCAAGCCACCTTCCTTTTATCATTTGTTACCAGTAATCTGTTCTCCCCTGTGGAAGATTACTTAAACCTTCCTCAAGGGGCAGTGTGGATTTTAAGTGGAACCGGGACCAATCCCCTGTCAATTTTGTGAGCGAATCAACGCATAAACCAATACAGCCCATTATCTTGAGGTTATTCTGTCTAACATCTGACAAAGGCTGTCAAAAGTACTATTGCACTTTAGGCGTCCATGAAGCCTTTCCCGTATTTGATAGACCATGTCACCGTTGACGTCAGAGAAGATGATCTAGGCCTATGGCACAAACAGAGGTTGTAAGGCAGATGGATCACCAGACATATTGAAAAACCAAAAACACAGACCCTGGCTTTTCAAATCTGGAAATTCTTGTCACGCAGAGTTCTGGAAGGATACACAGTGACAGTTGAATTATCATGCAAGTGTATCATAACTAGATGGTTGTGATATGTTGATCAGATCTTATAGTTTTCCACTTGTCTTGCTAGATTGACATGTATTTTGAAAGAAAGGGGCAAAACAGTACACATTCAAAATCCCTCACTTGCATGCCCAAGTAAGGGAATAAAAAACCATTATGATTGGTTACTGAATATATACACCACATAGGCAATAATGTAGTAGATTGGTCACAGCTGTTTGACCCCTCGCAAATTGTCTCTTTTATTTTTAGAGCAATTTTTTTAAGCAATGGAGACACCAATTTGTCAAATGATATAAGGTAGGGAAATCAAGACCTATTCCTACCGCTGCCAAAATTGAGAACAAAAACAAAAAAAAAATCCATTGCGGGATCTGCCATTATAGGCCTACAAGTGACATCTGTAGGTTATAAGCCCCTCGATAGGTTACACACCACTAACTCACTTATACACAGTAGTCTATGGGAAAAAAATAAAAAAAAAAAATGGCAACTTGGAGAATGTTTTTCACATTTAAAACTCTCACAGAGGACATACAACAACATCACCCAAAGTACAAGCTGAATCACCAAATAAACCAAAATTTGAACATATGTGGACCAGAAAAATTTTGAGTTACGATCACCAAACTTGCCCGATGTCAGAACAGGCAACCCAGATTCTCTATAGTTGCCAAAGCTAGTAATTTGCAAATCGATGTGAAATTGATGGGACCCCACGCGTAGAGTTAGTAAATTTCCTCAAATTCACTGTCCAAAATGCCGCACTTAGTTTGAGAACAAAATACCAGTATACCATGTCAATCATGAAATTTCATCACTTCTTAATTATAACTAGTGCATTTTCAGGACTTTTAAAGCACTTTTTCCAGATGGCATCAAGAAGAAGTCCCCACCCAAGAGTTGTGATCCTTACGGCAAGCCAGGTTGTGAGTGGTGTATAACCGTATGCTTTATCCCAAAGAAAGAGTTTGTTTTATCTGTATAACAGATTTGATGAAAAATCATATGTGCATGCAATGAAAATTTCATTAAATTTACCACGGATGTAGGTGAGTGGGGTGGCATAAATTACGCCGACTTGTCATCAAAAGTGGTCGCCGTTTATATTTTTTGTTTTATTCTCGTGTTGTGATAACAAAATGAGAACTTTAAACAGCTTTGTGTGTGGTCAGTATCTTCAAGTGCTTGGCTGTACCTTGTAAGTCCAAGTACTGACAGGGCTTATGTGAAGGCGAAGAGCAGCAAGCACACTCTCAGTGAGTCTTGATTCTAGCCGGCTAAGGGCCTCCTTGTATTACTCTGTGCTTAATGAGCGAGTACCAACCTTGGTACCAGTAGAAGTAGTAGAAGTAAATCCAAAGTTTCGATCCATTTTTGTCCCAGTGGCCGGATTCACCTCACACTCGAAGCAATTGCCCTTATCCCCCTCCAGTTCAATGCATCCTCCATACTCAACCCAACCCTCCTATTCCTCTTCTAATTGCTTCTTCCATGTCTTCTGGTGTCCCCTCCTTCGCCAAACGCCCACCTCAAACTCAAAAGCAATTGGTGTTTCTTAAAACATGCTCATATCTTTCCTCAGCAGGTCCCCATACCAAAATTACACTATTCGCCTTTGTCAACCTGTCCAATCTAAACCACCATATGCGTCCAAAACTACTCTGTACCATAAAAGACCGGCACAAATGGATAGATGGCGACGCCCAGATTAACACAGCTTGATGTCGCTTCTATGGGACCTGGTTTACCAAGTTGGTATACTTGTATTAGGTTGTAGATAGTGGTACTCCAGAGTCACCTGAAAAGCACACAGGTGTACCTACGTGTAGTATCACACCAAAGGGGGAATCTGACTGTGTACAGTTCTCTTGTTTCAAACACAATTACCTCTTACCTTGTCAGAGAGAAATGAGAGTTGTGGATTGTTGCGTGCGGTACTGCATTGCGTGTTATTGTTATTATTAACAGGGAAGGTCATAGTAAATACCATTCACATGAAATACGCCTCCCGGACCTTATCACTTGTCAAGAAAGAGTCCAGAAATATACTTTCCTTTATACATGTCTCTAATAAATTGAAATGCGAGATTTTTTTGTCCAATTGTTAACCTTGGATTGTGCAACTGGAGATAAACTTTTGATTACTCAAACCCCATTCACTACTCACTACTATCAGCTGTGCAACATTGAAAAATGAAGTACTATGCCATAGCACTTACATGCAAGAGTGAATTTAGGGATTAGAAGTATACCATAATAGACCATTAATGCCACAATGTCCATTTTCTCTATTATAGTGGTCTCTCTCTCACATTCACACACTTGGTACAAAAAGTGTACAACAGGGGCCTGCTGTAAAAATGGTAGCAAAAGCAGTAATACATAGTAACCCTTTTGCAATGTAAAATTGTATTAAGCCGTTTCATTTTTTGTGCCACCTGCATAGATGGCAGGAACACTTGCAATCCGTAGGTCTGTGTCAAAGACGCTCGCATTTTTATCCACCAACAGCGAACGCGCCGAAGGCGAGTGTCGAAGGCGTGAGGCCGAGCGGAGCGAGGCGTTCTTTTGCAAATTGGTATTTCCCAGTGCAAGCATAATGTGTCAATCAAAGTAGTCGTCAGCGTAATGCCACGCCAATTCATCGATGCCAAACGTTTTCAGAATGACGTAACCAATATCGATGACGTCGCCCGTCAAAAATTACCATATCGATTTTTGCACGGCTTAATTAGCATACGATTCAAAGCAAAAATCGACAGCTGCGAGTGCGAGTGAGTCCGTACGGTCTGTGAGATGAATGCCATGGCAGATGGGCAAGTTGTAGCCCAGCTCTGTGGGGTGGGCCCCAGAAATAAGTTCCCCAATAAAGGCTAGTAAAAGTTATTCCCACCTCCCCCTGCACAAACACCATGGATATGAGCTAGACTAGGGCATACGGCAGTCATTTTATCAAATAGTTGTACTGCAGTGACCAGTTAAAATTGCCACTCACCGACATGAACAAGGATTTGAACATTAAATTGAAATGATGAATCATGACCCGCGTATCATCATGGAACGCAAATGTGACGTGTGGCGAACATCCCAAAATTCAAGCCAGGAATGAAGTACCGTTCACAAATTCACGCCGGAATTAGGGCGACACAGCACAGCTAGTCTAGACAGGAATTACCTCGCGAGAACTACATGTCTTGACAGGCACTATTACTGCCAAAGTTAAGGCTAAACTTTCGGCCCGAACCAGGGCTGAACGATGCAATGAAACTACGTGTAAAATACAACATCGTTCACTACACTGACTGAAAATCAATTATAGTAAGCGAATACCATCAGTACACGTAGCTGTAGCTTCAAATACTCTCATGATAGTCATATTCAGCACAGTACAGTACGTGTAGCAAGCTCGAATAATCCTACCCAGTGACATGAAAAAATTCCACATGATTTTCACCGTGCCGTTTTCACAGAGTAAAAGTGTGCGCCATTTTACATTCCCAGCTAGCTGTAAGCCTGCATCAGGGATCCGGCGGTATTCTCCCCGGTCTTCGCTTTGTTTGAATCGGTTACCAAAACCCAATAATTGAAATGGTTATGATCAGTTCCCATTAAATAAACTCGTATGCTAGGAAAAACTATTTTTAAGCGAACGATGACATCATAATGATCCAATCAACGATCGCTATATTTTCGGAAGAAAAGGAAATATCCCGAAAAACAATGAGTAACAAGAAAAGGAAATATTTGCGAAAGGCTTTGATTACGATGAACTTGAGCGGTCCAGGAGGGAGGGGCGGACTCACACAAATAAATAAATAATCAAAGCCTTGATAAAAGGGCTAGGAATCGGTGTGCATGTGGTGTGTATGTATGTAATGTATGTGTGTTGTGTGTGTGTCACTAAAAAGGTTCATCATTTTTTTATGGTGGAGCGGCCCACAGCTTATATTCTTTTTTAATATAGTGAACGCGGAAGCCGAGAAAGAAATGTAAATTTTAGTTAAATTGTTTCCAATAGATCCCGCCCCTGCCCCCCAATTGACAAAATATCAAGCATTTGATATTAAAGAACAAAAGTTGTAGAAAAACAAGAATTGTGGGAAATAAGTGAATTGACAATACGGGTTGGCAATCTGACCCATGGTACATAATGTGAGTCACGTTCTTCTAGGAAAATTAGCACAGATATGGGTTGCACTCAATCTCATGGAGAAATGGTCCTTAGGTACTGGTGCAAATCCCCCGCTTTGCCTCGATAGCGTTCTTATGGTATTTTCTGTCTAGAAGTTTGATACTGCATTATCGAACCACATAGTGCATGCTCCCTTCTTGGAGACCAATTTCTGGTAACTGTAAAAATAGGTTGGAACCCTGGCCTCTATTTCAATTACCCTATTTGCTACAAAGCCAGAATAGTACCGAATAGTTCGAGGCACCATGCTGAGAAGATTTTGCACTGGGATCTTACCCTAATCCAACTTGTGTGAGTACCCGTGGGACACAGTGAACTGCTACTCAATGCTTGTAGTACAAGCCATGGATCTCTGCCTTCAGCTCAGTTATGTTAGATGACCTGAAAGTTTTGCAGTGTTACTTTGTGCGAAAATTAAAAAAATACAAATAGCAAACTTGGTTTATTCTTGTTTTCACTTTAATTGAGAATGAATATACCTCTTTATTATAATGTGGGTAACAAAAGCACACAAAGCTATAGGCGAGCTTAATTTGCTCATCATAAACCATTGGCTTCTAAATTTGCTGCTGATATAAAATACGCTTTAAATAAGGCAATATATATAAAACTTTTGTAAAACAATATTGTACTTACCTCTAATTCTAAAGCAGACAGCCACACGTGAAAAGACAAGCCATGATGAAAGGCTAAGTGGTAATAGTTAGCCAATTCCTGTACAATTATGTAAAAACAGTATTTAATTGGATTTGTGCCGGGAGTACAACAAATCATTGGTTGACAGATAGATTATTAATTCAATATGGACCATTGCAATCATTAATTGGTTAATATCTGCACACAAGTGTGTGCGTGATGTCCAGTTGAGTAAGGGCTGATATGTTTCAACACTAAGACAGTTGTAAAGTTTAGCCCATGCAGAGTTCCAGAAATCTGATTTAGATGGACCTCTTTTTTCATCACTATTTTATGACAACATTGGTCCTTTGTGGTATTTCCTAGAGATTGGTGAAGTAATATCTTGGTCAGAATGTTTTGTTCAAGATTTTCATCCCAGCTTTTGATATAAGCCTACTTTGATGACCAAATTGGTTGCCATGGTGTTCCATTCTCAACAGACATGTGAAATTATTTCTATATTCGATGGCTTAGTAGTGATTCATGGCTTGTGTTGAAAACTACCACTCCCCCATCTATTTTTTCTAAACTCAATGCAGAAGAAAAAAGAAAGAAAAAGGTTAAAAGAGAATGGTTAATTGTGACACTTCAGTAGCATTTATATCCTAAGGGCAGGCTTATCTCAGAATGAAGCTTATTTTCAGGCTAATCGATATTTATGTAAATGCTTCAACAAGGTTAGCATAGAGCAGTTAAAGGTGCGTGTTTGCCGATCGTCTTTGGGACCCCTGATGTACCCGGGAAGTATAGTAAATGCTTCAACAAGGTAGCTATAGAGCAGTTAAAGGTGCATGTTGCGATCGTCTTTGGGACCCCCCTGATTTACCCGGAAGTAATATCGATTTTGATATCAGATGAAAGACCGTATTTTTCTCATTGTCGTCCTGAAATTTGAGCCCTCAAATCCATTTCATTCCCAAGATATAAACAAAACACCGTTTTAGTGGTTAACCATCAATAATAGCACAGTATTTAATAGGGCTTTGCAACATGCATTATTGCGTCTACCATCAAAACCGCAAGTCTGTTTCCCACGGTACTTGATGGAGTGTATGTGCAAGTGCCAGGCTCTTATATCAAGTAGAGAACACAATACACATAAATCGGAACAAGCTCCTTTAACAGCAATGTTTGTAAACATGTTAGGGCCTGGTAGCTTGAAATAGGTCGGCCTGACTGTTACACACTGGGCAATTGTATCTGTTAGAGTTTTAATACTATGGGCCATAACGATTCGCAGGATGTTAACTGGTCTATAGTCATCTTTAATGTGTTTTTCTGCACAGCATTCCAAAGACTTATAAAGTGCTTGCACAGTGCAGCATTCCAAAGACCTTTAAGATGCTTTCACAGGAGGTCAATAGGTTAACTTGACCAGACCTGTCCTCCAGAACAACACAAGCGTGCAGAGAATACAAAAGAATCACCTGCAGAAATACCTAGCATGTTCAGGTGAACCAGGTTCATGTATTGTATTCTTAGCATGCTTGAATGATCTGGAGGGCTAACAAAAGTCCATTTGTTAGCCTAATAACACAAAGAGGTTTAGGGCAACTTTGTTGTTAACAGTAGCTCTTTTAGAGCATTTTAACAGATAGGCGAGGTCTGTGTGTTATCTAGCTGTTGACAGGGTCAGTCTTCAGTGAACTGCTCTTTTTAGAGCCACCAGTAGGCAAGTGACGGCCTACACGTCTTCTGTTTAGTTAATTGGCCCTGATGAAGTCAGAACTACTCCTGATGAAGTCTTGACAGCTTCTCAAACTTGTCCGATGGTGAACTTCTAGTCAGATGCATTATGGAAGACTTGTTTCAAGAGGGGGCTTTAACCCTTTCATCTCTGGTAGATTCTGTATAGGTTATAACACCTAAGTCAGTGGCTATCAGGTCATTTTGAAAGTCATCTAAAAAACACTGATCTAAGACTCATGTTTGGACTCATTTTAGTGCAATTTTAATGATGCATCTAAATATGGTCATGAAAAATTAACAATTTTGAAATTAATAAAAAATGGTCTTTTAGTAACTATAGTCACTGGAAGGGTCTAAAGAATTGCAACAAATTTTGATTGGCTTTTTATAACCTCATATCATCTGTTGCATTAACTGTCCCATTACATTGTGAATCTATGGGACTTCAACTAGTAAAAGGTATCCTAAGACACATATTGCTTAGCTTGGTCAAATGTATTTTTTTAGCTTGGTCAAATGTATTGCTTAGCTTGGACAAATGTATTGCTTAGCTTGGTTAAATTTATTGCTTTATTGCTTAGCATAGTCATATGCATTGCTTTTGGATTGTAAATGCTCTGAGGTTTTCTCGTATTGCAAAGAATTTTGAGCAGTAGTGTTGGCAGAACACATCAGCCACGGCTTTCTTGTTATTTCATTTTTAATATATCAATTTCATTAAAACACTTCTGTCAGATTATGTGACCACCCTTTAGTTCATGGAACTGCAAACTTTGGTTTCTATGGCAACAGCACTGACTCATACAGAATATAAATTAGGTTAAATTAGACCATAATCCTATTCCATAAAGAAGGAACATTCATTTTATGTTATCGACCTTCTGAAAAAGAGACAATTATGTTTCAAATAGGAATGTGTAATGTGTTTTGGCTCGGAAATACTTGAGAAATTTCCTGCAATCTAAGATTTCCAATTGATAGGATCAAATTGAATGCATCTATCAATGAATATCTGATATGCTTGCTAAGGAGTTTGCCCCGAGGGAGGCTGGAAGCTTTCATGTTGTAGGTTTCATGTACTCATGTGGACTGGATAGGCAACGTCTGTTTCCGCTTTTAAATTCTGCAGCTGGGGAATTTGTACTTTCCGATTATCATTTTTTAAGGCAGGACCGAACACCACTCCAATAGGATCTACAGTTGTGTTTGTATTCATATCAATGAAGTTGCTTTCTACTTAAAGGTGCAACGAGAGATTTCAAGTCATCCATATTTTCTGTAATATGTAGTGATTTCATATAGATTAGACACACAATAGATTCCCTACCTTGATTGATTGA
>JAMKCH010043574.1:0-13901 GCA_023653785.1 Ophioderma brevispina | reverse complement strand
CTTTTCGGCAAGTTAATCGGCCGATAACCCCCCCCCCCCAAAAAAAAAAATCCTTTTCAAATCGAGAAAAATGTCTTTTCAGTCGAAAAAAACTTGGGTTTCTCTTTCATTGAACAAATTACTTGGTAACTTGGGGTTCGGAGCCGTCTATATATTTTTGTTTTGATTAAATTTACGCGTTTTAGGGACCCGGAATAGGGCTGTCTACACTGACGTCACAAGTCATAGGGTGGCCATTTTGAGGTTATAATTCCCATAGACCGCCGTGTAACCTGGCGCAAACTGAGTCGTATTTTCGCTTGAAGTGTTAGCAGGAGACTGGGATTGTAACCGCTATATACTAGAAAATAACATGTACATTTTAAAAATACCTATTCGTTTCAATATAAGCCAGAAACAATCCAAAGAAATGCACTCAAAGGCTGCCAAAAGGCCATATTAATCGAAGTTTGTTTTCACCTCCAAAGAAATAAGATTCTGAGTTGTTAGAAAGTACGCATAGTCTACGCAGGGAAACGAGGACCGATGATATTAAGGCTAAGCACCGGTAACTGACCCCGATGGGTAGACAGCCCTCTGCCTTTAAAAATGCTGTATGTTCTAATTTTCTATTTTTTTCCTTGTTTCTTTCAGTTTGCACAATTCACGACGGTTCTACTATCATTTCTTGTGGCGAATGCTGTAACGAACATTGCCAATGCGATGGACACTGTTGTGCGTGAGGGTATCTCTTCCATGCCAAAAGATAAATTCATGTAAATAGAGAGTCATGACTCGGACAATAAATTATTAAAATTCTAAATTTCTTATTAATACGACCTAGTTATATCCAAGGCCGCCAGTGTTCCGTTTGCGCTGCTGGGAGTGTGTTGTCCTACAATATCGGAAAGGAAAGCGATCTAAGGAAGTTTTCATTAAGCAATATTAGCACATTTTTTGAATAGCGCCCCCAATTTTCAAAATTTGATATTTTTGCACAGCTATGTTGGTAATTGTCTAGAAAACTACACCTGCGAACGAGAATGCTCAAAAATGCGTATTTATCATAAAATGAGCGATTTTTGTAATTAGAATTTGGATCCTAGATTGTACTTAACGGCAGAGCTGGAAATGCTAAGTTTATGTCCGTCCATGATGAAATAATGCCACCTCAAGAAAATGACCTCTAACTTGACTTTCCTGAACCAATAAAACAACTAATAAATGAGCGTAGATACGTACATGGCGCTATTTCCCGGCTATTTCATATTGGAAGGCCGTTTCCAGCAGCCGTTGAATTATTATCGGGGATCCCGATATTAATTACTAGTTACAAAATTCCTTCGTTTGCGACACATAGACATTGTAGAGCTTAACCATTCGCAGGTATAGTTTACTAGCCAGTTACCAATGCAACCGTGTAAAAATCGCAATTGTTTTGAAAAAATTGGGGGCGCTCTTCAAATAAATGTGCTAATATTGCTTTATGAGTATTACAAGAGTACCTGACTCGCTACTTGCCTGACAAATATACATGGTCCATTTTTTTCAATAACGAATATTACCGGGGAATGTTATAGGTATTTCTTGTATTCAGGGAAAAGTGGGTAAACAAGCTGTGGGGTCATGCAGCTGATAGAGTCTCAAAGCAATCATTGGTTATCTGTTTTAAAATGATTTTAATTTTATCACACTAAATTCACAATCTCTCGCTTGATTTCAAATGCAATGACATCTAATTCCATGGAGGTGGATATTGATGTGGAGGTTAAATCCTTGACGATGTGGAGACTAGGCCTTTGTTGCCATTACAAAACATGTTTTATTCATGGTAATAAATATATAACAAAAGTAACATCTATTCCGCTGCCACTATAATACGTCAGCTGCCATAACAAATGTGCCCAAGCCTTACTCGTTGTATCCACTGGACCACATGTTCCCTCATGGACAAGTTACTGCATCACAGTCTGTATACTGGAAACTGTTTATTGAAAAAGTCTTTAAAAATGGTAGGTAGGAAGACAAAGTGAAGATGCTCAGATTATTAAAGTGTTGAGAAAGGGCGGTAGAAAAGGGACGCGGAGCGTGGGTTGGAAGAAGTAAGCTCTGAGGCGAAGGGGTGAGGGATTCCTTCTCCGCCTCCTTGTTCTTACCACCCCTTTCGCACAAAACCGCAAACGAAAATTTCAAAGTGCTTATTACTATGAATTGTATGTAATTGTTTGGACGAGGGTTAAGGTTGTAAATGGACAATAAAACTTAGTTGTGATTCATGGTGTCCCAAAGCACTTGTGTTCAATTCAATGGTTTATTAAATCCATAATTGCTGGTGTGTTCAGCCTTATACTTTAATTGACACACATGTTAAATCTTTGAAATCGGACTTGAGCCAAAAATATGAAATCTTCAATACAGTCATAGTTCATTACGTGTACGTTGATATGCGCACCATCAACTTTTTACCCGATACCATTAAAATAAAATCATCTTAACTCTCAAAGCGAATGACTGCCTAACTGTTCATGATGCTTTAACTCCGTTTTGAAATCCCTATGTGTGACATAATGGATAGAAAAAAACTACTATAAAACAAACGACCTTTTTTTCAATGTATTGTTCTCAGTAATTATATTGTATTCCATATTAATTTATTAAACTGTCTTTACAATTTGAATGAAAAATTAATTCTTGCGTGGGTATGGTTTGTGTAGAAGCCAATGATGTGCTTGAGGTTAAGTGTGTAAATTAAATTAGTGTAGATATGTGTGTTGATGTGTATGTGTGTGTGTGTGTGGTTATGTGTGTGTGTGTATGTGTGTGTGTGCGCGCGTGTGCTTGTGTGTGGGTGTCCTCTGTGTGTTCTGTTGTGTTTTATTCTTCATATCATCACTAATTGTGGATACAATAGAAAAAGCCCCTCATGCCTTCAAAATTCATCACACAAACGCTGCTCCCCAAGTTCTACCCGGTTCAACACCCCGTTTGAAACAGGTTCTATTGTTTTTGACGATTAACACAGTTCAAACAACAACGAACGAGGCCGGTGAATGGAGGTTTTAAGCCGCCCTTAACATAATGCACTGTAAAATTTAGTGTTTAGGATTTAAACACCAAACTAAACGCCGTTTTTGGTCCATATTTTCAAACATGCTTAATTCCTAAGCACTTCAATCCTTTCACATACCAACGTAATGTAACCGGTAACAATGTGAAAAACTAGTGGGCAACTACTTTATTCTTCTTCTATCATGTGATCCAGCCATAGATGGGTGCAACGTCTCCGCTGCTTCACTGAATTCCGCAAGGTCCTTGTCTTGCATTGTGGCTGCAACATCTTATATGGGTATTTCCAATAAAACCTTTTGATAAAATCAGTTAAAATTGATAAAATCAAGTTGCAAAAATGGGTGTGTTAAGGATGATTTCGAATAGTCATTATTGATGTCATTCGGGACCATTAATTCTCAAAGATTCAATCAATTATTGTGAAGCATTTGATTATAACTGGAACTTGCAGGTTTTATGTATAAACACCTCTACTGAATCCGTTACCAAAACCTTTTGAGAATTACTTCGTAAAACATGCATCAATACATGAATACCATACAAAAATGCCCACAATTACAGTGTTTAATAATAACATGAAAATGTGCTCCGATCGCGCTGTGAGAAATTCTGACCAAAATTATGGAATTTCTTTGGACAATAATATCAAAATCTATAAAAATACAAGTGTTTAGAAGTCCCTTCAAATCTATATCGTACGGAATAGGAGTGAGTTTTTTGGGGCATGTCCTTGTTTTTGGTATGTGGTAATCTGTGTATTTGTTTGGTTTTTGTATGAACTTCTTAGGTTTAGGGGATTATCACATCTGCCTTATTGTCCTCTCGATCATCTCCTCAATATCATTGTTTCTGTGTCTTAGTAAGATTTATGTGATGATATTGAACTAAAGTTTTGATTGTGGATTGAATGAAATACAGTGGGCAGACCAAGAATATGTTCCATTGTCTGTAGTGCTGTTCCACCAACCACTGTAGGTGTTGACCTGCTTCCAGGTAGCCCCACTCTGCAAGGAAACCTTAGATCGGGCCAATTCTAGTTCTCATCTGTTGAGGCATAGCCATTCATCCCATGAGGAGTCACTCCAGGGGGTGGAAGATGCTACCAGGTTCAAGACCAATAGATGTTTACTTGGTTGGAGCAAGTTTTCTTTGCACAAGGCGACTCTCTCTTAAACTCCTTGAACTGATTCAATAGGTATGGACTTTGCTTAGGACACTCTCTGGATTTAAGGCGTGTTGGACCGGTCCTCTGTCCGACCATAGGGGAGGGCGCTTCACATTAGTACAGTGCAGCTACGCTCTTGCAATGCTCGCTACACTACGATTGGATGTCGGTGGAGCAATTCCTTCTAGGATGTATACGTCCTCCGTTGGTGTTGGATGAAACCTCCCGTGATAAGCCGGCAGGATGGCCATTTTTAAAATGGTTGAATCAAGATTCTGGGTTGATCTTTCCCATACAGGGCAAGCTACTTCTGCAAATGATTAGCAACAGGGGGTCAAGTGCCGTCGATCTTAGGATATTGGGCGAGTATCCCCATCTTGTTCTAGTGCCGTTGTTCAAGATGTTATTGCTTGAATATACTTTAACTCTTTCTTCTTCTTGATTTGGGTCTTATAACATAGATGTTCAGTCCAGATAACTCCTAGGTAGACGGGTTATCACAGTGCTTCCAGGGGTGTCCTCAGACCAGGTTACTTTAAGCTGCGTTGACTTCACGGTTGCGAAGATTGAAGCAACACACCTGGATAATGCCGTAGGTGATTTTCCCTCATAGTAAGGGGTGATTTCATCCATTAGCTTTGTAGAGCTATCTTCACCAACTGTTAATCCAATCGTCTGCATAGATCAAACGACATGTTCCTGCACTCCCTAGGTTGGTCCATTGGTATGGCTGTTGAACAGAAGAGGTGCGAGCACGCCCCCTTGTGGTAGATCCATTCTTGAGCCTACGTCATGGGCTCTCTTCGTCTCCTAATAGCTGAACAAAGACATTCTGTTTGCAAGCAACCCTTGATTACTCCGTCAAGCTGATATCATTGGTGCGTTCCAAAATCTTATGGAGTAGGCATTTGTGATAACGTGTCTAAGCTGCTGATGAGATCAACTAACACAACTCTGTTACCAAACCCTTCTCGAAACCATCCTCGATGTGTTGAGTAATAGGTTGAGTACTTGGCTTGTTTTCATATTGCCTGGCCGGAAACCGGCTTGTTCTTGTATAAGTGTTCCTCCAGATCTTGGACCTGGTGGACATAAGGCGCAATTGTAGAGCTCAAGTTAAGAAGCCATTCCTTTGCTAATTGGCCGAAGTTTTTCAGCTGATCAGTTGAGATGTTTCAATGCCAACTCTTCTCCTGTTTTGAAGTTTGCATACGGGAATTCCAGATTCTTCCATGGTTGAAAGGGTTAGTGAAACCAGGGTCCCACTAAAATCCTCTTACCGTTTCTAGTTTTGATCTTTTTGACTTCTTCTGCACTTGGCCATTTAAAAAGCAGTTGTTTGCACTTGGTTGGGTGTTAACAGTTGGCGGTTCTGTTTGATCCCCTCGAAGCTTTCGGATAGTAGAGACCATGCTTTCTTGCTGTTATGTGTCATATCGTGGATTCAATTAAAGTATGTCCAGGTTTTTTACTGGGAGATCCTCTCCGAACTTCCGCACTGTAGCATGTTTGAGCTGAGAAAGGATCAGCTTCAAACATGGTATTATACCCTCCTGATATTCTTAGCACATTCCTTGGAAATGCCTAGTAATATATTTTTCCGTCCTACAACCTCTAAGTATGATTTCCTGGCCAGTCTTTTCACCTAGTTGGACAAATTTATTGGGTTTTGGTGCAATTCTCTTCACGTTCTTGTCGGGTTTTATAACGGTTTTCGTTTAACCAGAGACATGTTTGTTACAACACACCCAGAGGTGAATTGCCTCCTTCCCTTTGGGTTTGCCTATTAAACATCAAGACAGTTTGATACCACCCATACCGGGCGTATTTTTTATTATATAAATCAAAATAAGTAAAACCATTTCCATACGTCGTAACTGTGATGTCATAAAGCCAAGTATGAAAACACTGGGAATTATTAGGAAGAATATTTTGCGATTTCGCTGGCTCTCAACCATTGGTATGTGTATACACCCTATTTTGCCATCATTTAGAGGCCATAACAGGCTGACATCATAAAACCAGATATTCCTAACAATCTTTGGGGTCAAAAGAATTTTCGACTTCTCTCCGCGAATAGTGCCAGCATGCCTTGTATGACTAGTCTGGCGCCATACTAGGCAATGTTGGTACTCATTTCGGTATAGGACCCTCATATAGCTATCCAAAGACACATTCCGTCATATTAGGCATTTGTTACTTTCGCCACCAAAGAATGGTTTCACCCCTATTTAACCCTAACCTTGATCTATCACTCCACATCACTAAACCATACCCTCACCTGTACTGTACTCGGTTGGTGTTGGTTTTTCTCGCCTGAAATATGGAATAGTTCATTGGTAGAACAACAGCGGCTGTCACCTCGAGCTAGTTGATCCGTTTTAAGATAAGCACTCCGGGTATATACCCTCTGTGAAGTGACTTACAGCCTGTCTCAAAAAAAATGGTACAATCCGAAAAAAAATTGTTAAATATGAAATTTCAAATAAGTCATTCTACTTGACTAATATAAAGACACCACACATCAACAGGCTTTCCAATGGTGTTTTG
The DNA here is from genome assembly GCA_023653785.1 of Ophioderma brevispina. Lineage (NCBI taxonomy): Eukaryota > Metazoa > Echinodermata > Ophiuroidea > Amphilepidida > Ophiodermatidae > Ophioderma > Ophioderma brevispina. The sequence goes on along the minus strand of JAMKCH010043574.1, from coordinate 7,138 downwards.
TTTCATCTCATTTGCTTTGTCAATCCAGAGATATAATCTATTTAGTGCGATATTAGCAAATCGATTTTGTGCCATCTTTTATGCATGGCAAGTGTTTCGCCCATCTATGACATGTGCTGTCTTGAAGTCCAAAAGATTGCAAACTTTAACAAAAAGAAACAAAACACAGATTATAATTTAGTAAACAAAGGAATTCTAGTCTTATCGACACAAGTTTTTACTAGTCAACATAATCATTTTCAATGATAAAAACCCTTCTTTTCATAAATACCAAACAATACAAATATTTATTGCACGATTTTAAAGCATGATTTTAATATGCAGAAGGCATGTATTTCAACCAAAATAAACACTTCCATATCCGAAAGAAACGGTTTCCAAATATTGCCGTATCTTTGTGCGTTTCAATGTTGAAGTCAATCAAAATTTGATTTGGAAGCAACATATTCAAAAGTGGTGGTAGGAATTTGAGTTTCATGATACTTCCAGAACCATAAAACCTCTCTCCGCCAGGTTTGCTGTACGCCGGGCTGTATCGCTCATGGGTCTCCTATCACTACTGACAAACCACAGTATGTCGACTGTTATTCACTTTACTTAAAAGCCAGAACTTACTTATCATAACCTCCAAATACGTAACTGTTTTCGAATCTTTTAGAGTTTCTTTTTGAGTTCATTCCCCTTTTGTAAAGAATTTCATATTTGTTCAGTGTGATAACTTATGTTTAACTAATTCTTTCACCGTTTTTCACTCAACCAGAACAGTGGCACAAACTCGATTTTTGTGGTTTTCCGCAGTCAAGCTGGAGTTAATCTCTCGATTGACATAGCAATTGAGATGAAACAAAAATCCCGGAAGCCTGGTCTTTTCTCTTGATGTGATATAACAAAACAACTTACTTTTTATTTTGAATATATATGAAACAAACCTCGGTTTTTGATTGTACCATTTTTTTTAGACAGCTTGTAGTAGGGAAAATAATCCACCTTATGCGTATCTCATCTTTCTAGATAGTGTTTTCTAAGGTCTCTTGGCCTTTGGAGCAGACGTTGGCGGGTTAAACCTAGTTTTGTGAGCGCCAACATTACACTTCCCTCAGAGCATTTGCTGGAGTTGCGTGTAGCTCCATCTGTCTGAAATGCCTTTTAGCTCTGTGAGCCAGATATAAATGCTCGCTCTGAGAGTGCAAATTTTGGCTGCTGTATCGGTTTAGCCTAAAATAACATTATATCTTTTGGCCCAAAAAGGGTTTGGGGTAGGGTGGGAAAACAAAAGCAAACAACCACACAATTACAACTATAGCTACCCCGTATTTCGGGGAGACGGAGAGTAAGACCAAATCAACAAATAACAAAGGAGTTTTATTACGGTGTCCTTTTTAATAACCTTTTCATTATTTTCCATTCATTGTTTTAACCTGAGATTGGATTGATAACCCTTTGTAATTAGTAAAAAGAGCGGTCACCGCCTGTGTGGATTTGTGGCATGTAAAAATTGGGGGAAATTAAAAAAAAAAAAAAAACTGTTTTGGCAGCCAATTTATTGGTGATAACCCTAAAGTATGAAGGGAATGAACTAATTGTTACAAATGATTCAACTGAGCCTTTTAAAAATAGAGTAAATTACCTGAATAGCCCTTTATAGAGGATGACCCTTTAATTTGTAAAATTAGAGTGCCCCTTCAATTTGACTAATGGGTATTTGCCCTTAACTTTGTACATGATTAATGGTCCCTTATTTTTGTTTACCTACCCTCTTTGTTCGAAAACAAACCTCACTTAAAGTAACTTCCCCGTAACCCATTTCTAGTCAATTTACCCCCCAACCGTCGTTGTAGCGTAGGTGGCTGGACCCCCCCCGTTTTGTATTTTTTCTCTAAAACAGGTTGGTGCATTGAATAGAAATGAGGCCCAGCAATAAGTTCTTGTCTTGGTTCTGGCCAACAACGCTGTAGGTTCACACAGCTTACCAAGCAACATATCCACCATCAAATAGTTCACATTATTTCTTTTTTCACAGAAATATAATATTTAATCATTATTTTAAGGGGAAACTGGTTTACCTCCACACTTCGGCGACAGTATGTGTAATGAAATGAACATGTTCCCTCTTGATCCCCTGCCAAAAAAGGGGTAACAAGGTTCTACATAGTCTATAGGTGTCACCAAAACTTGAACTCAAATTTGTATACGAGCTGTCAACAAACCCAAAGAATTGTATTTTCTGTTTCAGTATGAACAGAACAATAACTTGTTTAAACCTATACAAACTATACTTTTTTAATCCGTATAATAAGACAATAAATTGGGTTCTATTTGTGCCCCAACACAATTTGACACTGATTTCAAATTTACCCAAATCAACAAGTCAAATCAAATTATTCAGCAATTCAAAAGAGTACAAAGGAAATAATGAAATGTGTGAGTATGTACGCAAAGTAGAACAGATACGAGTGTGAAAAATAAATTAGATTGAACATAGGAGAAGAAATATCGAATGGCTAGGACCTCCACTGGAATCAACTTCCTGGCGCTTATAGGAGGTCCGGAGGCCCCTTACTAAGGTAACTTATTAAACACTTACAAGTAAAATGATGAACATAATTGAAGCGGTCCACGGAACAAATATAAGAGAAAAAAATTGATGCAGGAAATAACAAACGAGACAAAAAAAGAGTGGACTAAAATTTAAAGACGTGATTAAGGGAGTACCAAGTGACCGTAAGTCGAGACAAGAGAAGTTTTTAAGACAAAATAAGAAAAGCATATCACTACACACAAACAACTTACTAATACACATAACATACAGACATAATCCACACTTTATAAAACCAACATTAAATATACCATACATTGTACACAACACACAAACATAATATACATCAATCATACCATATAATATGAGTACTTGCAAACGAAAAACGTACACATAAGTACATGCATGTGTGCATCACACTTATGTTCGTATGCCACAGCATGTTAAGTCAAACCAACAAGTTGTGGAAGAAAAGAAAGTGAGAGGTTGGTCCAACGTATATTTACTCAGGGGTAAAAAGGTTTCGGTAGACGTAGAAGGAGGGCGGTAACGAGAGTAGATGAGAAAAAAAAAAGCTTGAGGGGGGTGAAAGAGAAAGAGGAGGGAGAGAGAGAGGAGAATAAGAACGGAAGTGAAAGTGGAGTTTTGCAGATCAAGGGAGGATGGCCCTGTACTAATTTTACCCCCTTATTTTACAAGCGTTCCAAACATTTTCCCAGGGGTGGATGCAAAAATCTATGATTCAGCACCCTTCAAACTATAAAATCATCTTCAAACATTCTCCCAGGATCTCATTTCTAACCCATACTAAAGGCTTGATCATTGTCTAATATATTCATATTCATATTAACGATTGACAATCAAACGATTATCTCCATACCACGCCACAACACCAGTTTGCTTACCCACCATTACACAAAACGTGGAGTGATTTAGTGTTGTGTACCCCAGACGCAACGCCTGAGGGGCAGCTGGCGAAAGAGGCAGAAAGACGAGGCTGGTTAAAAGACATTGGCGATGACATATACACTGGAAGATAAAGAACAAACCGTGAAAACATGGTAGAGGTACTATATTTCCATATCAGTAAAATCATATCGGTAAAAATTAATTGGATATTCAGAGATATTTAACGGGCTATTCCAGATTAGCCCCCCCCCCCGACTTTTTGTTTTGTTTAGTTTAGAATTCGAGTTTGTTGCACCCACCTGGTGATTAATTTTCCTATATATCACCTGGAAGGTGGTGACCCCCTCACTAGGATTAGGTATGTTTCCGCCCCGAAAAGATGCATATTAGCCCGTACTGCCTATTTCAAAATGGCCGCCATTGTTTAATGAAAAACTGCCATTGTATTTTCATTATAGATGAATTTTATCCAGGACTACTCTAAATAAAAGTTTTACCTTCCTGAAGTGGGCTTAAACATGTATGCGTCCAAGATGGCCGCCGGAAGGAGGTGTGTTTTGTACTAAAATTGCCAAATTGAAGGGATAAGAATGCGAGTAATATTTTGAGAGCACCAAAAAGGGAATTAATGACATTGTATATTGCGGACATGATCTTAACTCATGATGGCGGCGGTTATACCCACTCCGGGGGACATAAATCAAGAAGAAAAACGCCCCCACACACGTCTTTTTCGACATAATAAATACCATAAGGAAAACTATTTATATCACTTTCCCGCAATTTTCTCTCGTACTTCTGAACAATTGCAGACTTCTCAACACGAGTTGAAGTTGAAGTTGATCTCGGCAGTAGAAAGGGAGAAGGAGACAGTGGTACAAGTCAGAAACAAAGATAGCACTTTATGTGCTCGAAAGAAACTTAGGTCGCCATATTTAAATTTTCCTTCTACATATAGAAAACTTTTTCACTTCTTCATAAACATATTTTTTTATTTTTACTGGGAAACACCTATGACGTCACTGAGTAGTCCTTAAATACAGTCCACACCCATTTATTATGATTTTATTGTATCAGGTTGCTATGAGCTGTTGTCTTCCTATGAACTATTATAGAGTCAGTTTAAACTACATTATATGGCCAAAGTAGTAACCAGTTCCAGTAATAACACTCTCTTGGACAAGTCAATACCCCACTTTAATATTGTGTACATCTTGGAAATGATTTAGGGTTATTATTAGAAAGTGTTGTTTTATAACGTCGAAAAGAAGGGTAGGGCTGCTTTTCTTCATGATTTGCGTACCTTATAGCGAATATAATCACCGCCATCTTTAAAAACAAGCCTGTACGTAAAATATAAATGCAATGAAATCCTTTTGGAGCCCCAAAATATCACCCATGTTCTTATTTCAACAATTTGCCATTTTAAGTTCATTTATCAAAATATGCCTCCTTGTGACGGCCATCTTGGACGCCTAGAAGTCCAGAAAGTTAAAAATCTGATTTCGTGTAGTCGTGAATAAAACTTCTATCTGTGATGAAATTATAATGGCGGTTTTACATAAAACAATGGCGGCCATTTTGAAATGGGCAGGACACGCTAACGTGCAGCTTTTCGGGGAGGAAACATGGCAATGTACCACTTTTTCCCCTCAGGGGAAAAAAGTTTTTCAATGTTGCCGATTTTAAAAAAGGAGCCTCTATTTGTTGGACAATATAAAGAAGAAAAAATAACGTTCATTTGATGTATTTCGTCGCTCTATATATACTACCACTTTTCCCCCCTGTGGATACTATCGAATTATTGAATGATGGCGGTTTCATAAAATTCTATCCGTCGCTCTATTATATACTACCACTTTTCCCCCCTGTGGATACTATCGAATTATTGAATGATGGCGGTTTCATAAAATTCTATCCGTCGCTCAATATAAACTAGCACTTTTTTCCCATGTGTATAAAAGTGGTACTATTATTTTACCTTCGTCGCTCTATTATATACTACCACCTTTTCCCCCCTGTGGATACTATCGAATTATTGAATGATGGCGGTTTCATAAAATTCTATCCGTCGCTCTATATAAACTACCACTTTTTTCCCCTGTGTACATTGTCGATTTGTAAAATGATGGCTATTTTATTCGATAGTTACTTTATTCTACCACTTTTCCCCCCTGTGGATACTATCGAATTATTGAATGATGGCGGTTTCATAAAATTCTATCCGTCGCTCAATATAAACTAGCACTTTTTTCCCATGTGTATAAAAGTGGTACTATTATTTTACCTTCGTCGCTCTATTATATACTACCACCTTTTCCCCCCTGTGGATACTATCGAATTATTGAATGATGGCGGTTTCATAAAATTCTATCCGTCGCTCTATATAAACTACCACTTTTTTCCCGTGTGTAATTATTTTCCTGAGAGGAAACAAGTGGTACTATTATATTATCTTCGTCGCTCTATTATATACTACCACTTTTTTCCCCTGTGTACATTGTCGATTTGTAAAATGTTGACTATTTAATTCGATAGTCACTCTATATATACTACCACTTTTTTCCCCTCTATTTCTTTAGGGGAAAAAAGTGGTACTATGTATTATACTACCACTTTTTCCCCTGTCCTTTTTGGCATTTGTGTCCTTTTACAGTAACCCCCTATTACTAAACTCCCTTATCTACTGTCACCCCCAAAAGCTACTCAGCAAGCTGAGTCTGCGCCCCATTTCAAACGGGGGATTGTCCCTCAGTCGTTAGAACACATTAAGAATGTTGTCTATTTATTTGGGAGGAAATTATTTCGTCTCTATATTATCTTCGTCGCTCTATATAGGCCTATACTACCACTTTTTTCCCCTGTGTAAGTTGTCGATTTGTAAAATGTTGACTATTTAATTCGATAGTCACTCTATATATACTACCACTTTTTTCCCCTGTGTAATGTTTTCATGGGGAAAAGTTTGTACTATGTATTAAGTCACTGGGTCGAGTAGATCAATGGGCTTTTTCCTAACCCTAAGTCACTGGGGCAAGTAGATCACCTGGGCTTTAAGTAGATCACCTGATCACTAAACTTTAGTCCTAACCCTAAGTCACTGGGGTGAGTAGATCACTCGACTTTAGCCCTAACCCTAAGTCACTGCGTCGAGTAGATCAGTGGGCTTTCTCCTAACCCTAAGTCACTGGAGCGAGTAGATCACTGAACTTTAGCCCTAACCCTAAGTCACTGGGGTGAGTAGATCACTGGGCTTTAGCCCTAACCCTAGGTCTCTGGGTCGAGTAGATCACTGGGCTTTCGCCCTAACCCTAAGTCACAGGGGCGAGTAGATCACTGAACTTTAGCCTTAACCCTAACACACTGGGGTGAGTAGATCACTGGGGAAAAAAGTGGTAGTATAATATATAGTACCACTTTTTTCCCCTCAGGAAAAAATAGAGGGGAAAATGGTAGCATATATAGTGCGACGAAGATAATATATAGTGCCACTTTTTTCCCCTCAGGAAAATAATTACATGGGGGGAAAAGTGGTAGTATATATAGAGCGACGAAGATAATTTCCTCCCAAATAAATAGGCAACATTCTTAATGTGTTCTTACGACTGGGGGAGAATCCTCCGTTTGATAGGGGCGCAGACTCAGCTTGCTGAGTAGCTGTTGGGGTAACAGTAGATACGGGGGTTTAGTAAT
>JAMKCH010043573.1:0-12856 GCA_023653785.1 Ophioderma brevispina | reverse complement strand
TCTCCAATTATTTTTTAATTAGAGATTTTTTTGTTGTATTTTTTGCTAGCTTTAATACTGGATTCTCTGTCTTCTCGTATAATTCCTTTGCTATATTTTTCACCTTGCCTAATTGAAAGTCCTAAGTTTGTCTTAAACTCAGCACCACCTTTCATTTGGATATACATCGCACTGCAAAATCTTTTTGGAATATTTTAAAAGTTAAGCTTAATCCATTTTCAGTGTAGAAAACAAAAGATGATCATTCTCGACTTTTGACTCAAGATTTTATTTCTTTTTTTCAATATTCTGATATTTTTTTGAAGCTCCATCTTTTTTTATTATACAAATTTTTTTTTTAAATCAAAATTTTTTTTATTGGAAAAAAAGCCCGACTGAAATTTTATTCAGTCGGGAGTTTTTTTTTTTTTTTTTTTTTTTTTAAATTATGAAATTCCTAATATTCTCTTCCATTCTTCACTTAGTCTGACGATATTTTCATGTCTCCATTCATCACAAGTCTGACGAATATTTTTCATTTCCATTTTTAGCAGCCTTTGCCATAGCCCAATAAAAATCTGTGGCTCCCCATTCTTTTCAAAGTCGACCAGATTTTCATGTCCATTTTTAGCAGCCTCTGCTAATAAGCCCAATAAAAATCTTTGCTCCCCATTCTTTGCACATCTGACAATATTTCATGTCCATTTTCAGCAGTCATCAGCATAGCAAACTCAAAATCTGTTACGCCCCATTTTTTTGCAAAGTCTCACTATATTTCCATGACCCATAAGGCAGCTTCAATATTCCTTGGTTCAAGTGTTCTCGATCAAATAACCATTTTAGTACTGTGAAAGATTCATTTTTGCAAGCTTCACACAATGTTTTGATCCTTTCCAATGCTACATCTAGGGTTTTTGCGGAAATGATTGGAAAAGTCATAAGATGGTTTCTCGTTGAATTATTTTTTAAAAATGCAACCAGTTACAGCTTCTTGTGAGGTTGCAAATCAATATTTTTTATTTATATATAAATTTTATTTTATAAATAAAAAAATATTTGAAATCTGGGAAATAATTTTGAGGGAGAATTTTTTTTTATATTTTTTTTTTTTTTCTTCTCAAACGAAATACCAAACCAAAATTACTGTCGCTGTGATTCCTACAAGCGACCAAATCAACTCTCCTTTATTGAATAGCCTCTTTTTGATCATCGTCTAGATATTAGTGGAGTTGAGGCTCAGGAGGAAAATCTTCTAGCTGAATTCCGGTCAGATTATAATATTGTCTCATATCCGAGTCAACATCTTTGAAGGGTGTTTCAAGCAATGTCCTTGTTGTTTTATCTTGTGATTAATGTAATCTATCCTACTTAATCTAGCTTCATTCCACTCGTCCCTATCCTTCTGTAATTTCTCTAACCTTTTATCGTGGTCGCAACGCGCTCACCGATGAAGCCAGTTGACTGAAAAGGAAATTTGCTCCCGTAAAAATTAAGGCTTGGTAAGCGAGCCAATCATCATAACTACGGATGCGCCTCTTTTCTTTTTTTACAACCAAATTGCTGCAAACTAAATCCCGCCTAGCGTCATCAGCAATTTTTCTCTTCATGAGTAATCCTTCATCTTCTACCACCGGCTGTTTGTATGGAATATGCAAGTTGGTGTGGGTTCTGTTATAAAGCTTCAAATCATCAAATCATCAGTCTTACGGGAACTTCATCATTTTCTTCAGTCGTTTATTCCTATCCGCATCTCAGAGTCGCGATTTGGATAAGAATTGTTTGTATCATTGATATTTCCCAACTGGAGATCCATGTCCGCTCCGACTCATATACAATCCAAAACCTACGACAAAATCCAGTGTTCTCGAGCATATTGCAGGGTTGATTGGTATCGATCTATCGAGCTCGGAAGTGTCGATTTCAGATTGAATGGCATCTTCAAGTTCGCTAGAAATTGCTTTTGCGCATCGAAGGTTTCCCGCTACCGTAGAATGATGGATATAGATTGAAGCTGCCGCGCCTAGAATAGCCCATTGCGTAAGTTATGATACGAATCATATTCTAGCAACACCCGCTCTTGTGAATCCCTTGGAGGAATCCACGACGAAAGGATTTCTATAGCCGAATAAATCGTACCATCTGGTGATCTATCCGAGTAACCAGGATAATATTAAAAATCTGTTCGGTATACTCCACCTTATAGGTAGACCAGGACCCGCTAGAAAATTTCCGCTTGAATGGAAATACAACAACCGGAAGATCTCCCTTCATCATATAACCGCGTGAGAGGACTTAGAATTTTTTGTTGGTTCATTCTATCCCACCGTGAGTTATTTTTTTTTTACGATAGCATAATATCTCACCCTTCCAAAGCCATTCAGTGGTCATATTTTTTGCCTAAAATTTTCGTTGGAGTTTATGCCGAATTCATTGCAAATCCGCTCAAAAACATGAGATTCGATTCCATTATTGAGCGCATTAAATGACTGCTCAGTGGGAAGGGGACAGCTCATTTCGAGAAAAATTCGTTTGATTTGATAGTAAGCGTGAAATCGAACACCTTAATCATCACATTCGTGTGATGAAGTTCTTCCTTGGAGATACACACCCAGTAGTCGCTGCCCAAACGGCAAAACAGTTGATTGCCAAAACTGATCGATCGGTCAACCTTTTGTACTGATCGTTTATATCCGCCGTCTGAAACTTTGGAAGTTTGTACGCTCACAAAATATCGGGAAACCTTATGTGAAAGCTACCTTTCTCATTCACTCGAATTTCTTGATTTACTAGACTAAATCGGTGAGTAGGATTAAACACACCTTCCAACTTTATATTTCGCATTTTCATCGTATTCGAGCATCTTTTCTTTTATTAATAAAGATGACAACTTTTGTGACTATTACAACTTGAAAAAGGTTAAACCGATTCCTCTTCAGCAGACGATAGAAAACACCAACGACAACTTGAAAATGGTTTAAAATATATCTCAGGAAGAGTAGGTTGGTACAAAGTAGACTCTGAGCTCAATTGGTTTTACACAGCATCAGGGTGGAAATCCTTCAGATGCGATAAAAGTGTCTCCCGGTCTATACAACTTTGAAGACATAACCAAAGAGTTTATAGTCAAAATTGTGGTTTTGAATTGAAGTCGATAAAAAACAACTGGAAAAATCACGATGACGATTCCAGACGAGTATGAAATTTGGTTTCCAGATAGAGTTTTGGAAATGCTTGGCTTGGGATGACAACTGATTGGCTTAGTGCTGGGATTTACGAGGCGATCACGCGGTTGAGTTTACACCACAGAGAATACTTGCGGTATCTGAAAAACAGCTACCAAACCAGCGGAAATATCGTAAACGGAAGCGGGTCTCAGCTGCTAGGTTTTATTCCGATTCCAAATGGCCGACTTGGTGAGTACTTTTCCACGATTTTCGAAAAACCTAGTTTCAAAAGCCTGCAAACTTCCAACATTCACGAGCTCGATTTGGACTTAAGATTGAGGGAGAAACAACTCGAGCAAACTCGACAATCACGAGCAACCGTTGGATTTTGAGCTAATAATAAAATAATGGTGAGCATTTCCGGACCTAGAAGAAGCACGAGCGAAGTAAACACATCCCAGTTAGACCTATCCCCTTACGTCAAAAAGACTGGAGCGAGAATGACTGGCAGAATTAACATGGGAATAAGAAAAAATAACCGATTAGGTTGATCCGACGAGCGGGGGATGCTGACAACCAAAAAAGGCATGTGGGATAATTACGCAATCATCTCGATAGTATCAAATGGAATAAGAAATAAACAGTGACTTGGATATGCGTCTTAACAATGGATAAATAGCGGTCCAACGCTAAATGATGGAGATCTGACAAACAAAGGTTACGTGGATTCTTTAGTGCAACACGAACACTACGTAAAACCGTCACGATTTCGGTAGATACCATAGTTTTTTTCCTTCCCTCACGAAGATGGAACCCAAGGCCTAATTTTTCAATCAGTGAGAGCTAAAAAGAACAATAGTCTAACGAATGGCACAATGATTGAAATTAAATCGGTCATCGCCGATGGAATAGACGGTGAAAAGGTATACAACGCCAATCCGCAGCAAATCGCGAGTAGAACCAACGGACTCCTTTTTCCGTTAGGCAACCCCGGAAGGAGCTTGGACTCTTCGACTAGGTAGTACCATTTTCCAAATTGAACTTTGGAGCCAAATTCCAAGCGCTTGGGACCCTTGCTCTTTTTTCAGCGAACCCGATGAAACATAACCGGCCGGGGGACGCCCCCTCCTATAATTAACTCATTTGAATAAAATTCGTCAAAAATCCACCGGACAACAATTAATTTTTAACGACCAGATGGGGATTGATGACTCGATAAATATTCGGTAACAATACGAACGGCGGTTTATCGAAATTCCAAAGTCCCAATCTCGTATAGCTTTTTGGATACATCCACAGACTGAATCCAATATACGTTTGAGTATAACGTAAGCAAACTAACTTTGCATGTGGATAAACGGTGAGCAAAAAAGATGCCGCTGAAGAGTTTATATCCACAAGGTACCAGTGTTAATCGGTGTCAACAGGAACTAGGATTTTCAGTTTTTACATGCGCAATTTGTCTAAACAAGAAAGTAATTCAACATTCATAAGATTTTTTCCGTAGAAAATTATACCAACAGCCGAAGTGCTTATCGAATAAATAAAGATGAAGAAAACAAGCGCACCGCAAATTTATCCTGAATTCTTCCAGAAAAGCGGGACCGAGGATCAAGGCGTACAATTTTTCGCTCAAACAAATCTCTGAAATCAGAGAATTTTTGGTAGGTGAAGTAGATCACCGAGATAAACTAAGGAGAAAATACAAGACCGTTTGGAATGTGTTCTACATCTCGCTCAAGTTCCCTCTGGACTCATTGCAGCGGTTCAGGCACTGGCGCAGTTGGAACCTTGGGCAAGTGGGAGTTGGAGCTATCGTAGCATTAGTCCTCTTGGGGGTGTGGCATTTGTAGGTGGAATGATAAGCGCAACCAGCGTGGCTCTGGAAAAGCGACTCCTGAAAAAGGTAAGAAAAACACGAGAGCCATCAAAAGAACCGCCTGGAGTCCCCCCCTAGTCTGAATACCGTAAAAGATCCTAGTTATCCAAACGCAGCTGCACGATGGGACTGGTTTAGCAAACACGAAGAATTTATCACATTCTCAGAGAAGCGGAGAATTACAAGAATCACAAGGCCCTGGGATCAAAACACAAGGACTAGAGCTGACTCATCGAATTCACAGCTGAGAGAGAGAGATTCGAGATAGAGTGGAGCAAAGTTTGGAATTGAGAAGGGGAAAAACAAGCATTAGAGGACATTCTCCCGAGAGAGCCCCAACCTTCATACAGGGCAATAAGCGAGAAAAAAATAGCAATTTAAATATTCCATCTTTGTACAAATGAAAAAACAACAAAGAAAAATGGCTGAACTCGAAAGCAAAAATCGAAAAACTAGAAGCCAAAAATCACAAAATTGGGCAAGTGCAAATCTGGGAAAACTGATAAAAAAATGAAGAGCTATTTGAATTTCAGAATGGTATGACAAACTAGATAAAATGAGTATTCCCCTAAGGGCCTCTCTTGTCCCGCTGTGTATGCTTATTGCAATCTAATAAAACTAAATTAGACATTAAAAAATCCTCTCTCATTTTTAGAGAGGATTTTTATTTTTTTAGACTTTTTCAAACTTTCGCTTTGCCGCGCTTTATTGTATATTTTCCTAAAGCCTATAGGCCATTCTTTCCTAGCCTCTGCCAGCTAATTCTGCTTTCAGGTGAAATCGAAAAGATACCAGCGTAAATCCAAAATGGTCCCACGAATCATAATACTTGCTTTTATTTTAAAAAATAATGGTTTATTTTTTTTAGAAAAAATTTATTATAGCCCGAGAGGATTTTGGAAAGGAGTTTCCGCAATTGACAAGAGTAGCGAAGGAATCCAAGGTTGAGTAAAGATACAGCTAGAAAAATTTTTTGAAAAAGCCAATGCTTTGTGGCAGATTTATCTCCAGCTCCAGCTCCCAAATATATTCCACGAGCAAAATTTTATGTGAGTGGTTTTGTTCCAAACGAAGTTCATCAGGCAGATTTATTGTTTATTTCTAACCACAACGAATCGACTGGAACAGGACGCAAGCTCCTATAAAATATGCTCTAAAACGTGGTTGATGTAGCTAGCAAGGTTCCCAATGAAGCAGAAACCTTTGACACCAAGAGGTTCGGAGGATGTTTGCAAAAGCTTCGAGAAAATTAACGCTAGAAACGGACTGCCAATGTGCCAAATTGCTTCAAGTTTTGATCCCTGTCCCCGAGAATTTCATTGGTGAAGTGACAACATTTGATGAAAAGCACTAATTGTAAACTTCCGTAGAGGTGAGGCTGAGCAACATCGAGCAACAGGCTATTGTTGAAAGGAATGCAATAGAACTTTAGCGGAAAGATTGTTTGGCTACTCAGACTGCGCAGAAAATTTTGTTTGGAAAGCTAGAGGTGAAAATGAAATGTGAGATCCCCCCCCCTAGAGAGGGGGGGGTGGGTTTTTGGAGACTGCCAGACGTTAGTGGCTTTTGAATCAAACGAAAGAACTCGACTGATTGGAATGAAGCCAATGAGGCAATCAAGACAAAAAAGTTTGAAGCTGAACCTCAGCTTTTACCGCAAAAATTGAAGAATGAAAAACAGATTCCAAGCAATGTGAAATTGAGATATTGTATGAAGCGGGTTGAATTGGGAAGGTGGTAGGAGGCGGCGAACCGATCCAAATTGGTCTCTTTGAAACTTAAACGATCTACAGCGTTGTAAAAAAAAGAATGGGCAGATCCGTTCCTGTACACTTGCGTGGAAGGACTTGGTCGCGGGTAAAGGGGTCTGGGGGTGGGTGGGATATTTGTAAAGACAAAATTGATGATTGTTGGGTCCCGTGAAGGGGTCCAAGTCAATCCGGGTCCGGGTAGGGGTCGGATTGGGATAGTATGTAGAAAAAAAATCCCGGCTGGAATTTTTATCCAGTCGGGAATTTTACTTTTTCTGTTGGGGTTTCACACTAGATCGAATCATAGTGTTGTTTCCATTCCCCCCCCTTTGCTTCTTTTCCTTTCTTCTTTTGCCGCTTGCCTTTGGTCCTGATTTAGAACGGTAGTTTCTTGGTACCTCTAGTCTCCTCCTCCTGGCTAGAACCGATGTTAGTTCCCATACTTCTTCACCTTCTTACTCTTCCTTCACCGCCGGAGAGAATCATGATGGTTGTTTCTCCATTGTTGGTTTCAACCTTTTGGTGTCGTGGTCAATGTATAACTGCGTCCTTTGTCCAAATATCAAAAACATTTTTTTTTTGAAAAAACTTTTTTGGGGAGGAATTTTGGGGAAGGGGAATTTTTTGGAGGACTTTTTGGGGATGGCGGGTTTAATTAACAAGAAGTTGCTGTGCATTCTTAGAGGCGTTGGGGTGGTTTTTGCTAGGTGGCTGCTTGTGGGGCGCTTTCTGTGGGTGGAAATGGTGATTGATATGGGATGTAGGGGGTTTTTCTGTGGGGGTGTTAATGTGGGTGGTATGGGAATATAGGGGGATTTGCTGTGGGGGTGTATGTGGAGGGGTAAAAAAGGTACAGACCCCCCCAGAAAAAAAGTTGAGGGAAAAAACACATATATAAAAAACTTCTAATTTAAAAAAAATGCCCCCTTTTTCCATCTACTGAGCCATTTGTCCAAGCTTATTTCATTTATTCTCAAAAATACAAGAAGTCTTGTCCACTTCTTGGTTCCTGAATTTTGGAACTAGGCAAATATTTCCACATTAAAACCAGAAGTGCTTGGAAGACTCCTGACGAGCTAGCCCTGTTTTTTTTTTTTTTTTTTTTTTCATTTTTTTCCTAACTCTAAGAGAGCTTCAAACTCTTTCTTTTCATTTGCATTTGCAATATCTATTCTCCTTTTTATCCCCTTCATTTCCATTTTGCAGGTTTTTCATTTCCAATTCCTTTTGCCTTTTGTTTCATTTCCTTTTTGTTCTTTTCATTAGTTTTTCTTATAACTCAAGATTTTCAATTTGCAGCACACCATGCCTTGGCTCCTGAACTCTACTTCTATCCAAAAACGAATCAACTCCCATTAATCTTCGGCTGAACTATGGTATCAAAGAATTTTTGATGAACAGTGATGAACTATTTTCTCATATGGGTTTAGCTGAGTAAGTACGAGGATCGTTATTTACCCTTCCCCTGCCCAAACAGCCAATGCTGAGATACCTTCACAACACGATGAAACAATAGCCTCTGAGCCAACATTGCATATGGAGAGCTAAGAAATTATTTACAACCGAAGAGCTTAGTGTTCCAAGAACTTTTGGCGAGGATTGTTTGAGGTGGTTAAACATTTCGCGCTAACTCTTGTTAATTGAAGAACGACGGTTTAAATTGAATAGCACGTATCTTGGAGCTAACAGATTGGTTTACGAATTCTACGAGTTGATCTCGATATCATTAGTCACTATTTACATGCCGTCTGCCAGTAATCGTGTCAAATCTAGTTTGATTCGCATAAATTCGGTTGGCATGATGCTTTGGTTGGAAATCCAGGCTCCCCTGTGTGCTTGTCATCCTAGGGGATTCTTTAGGTTGGCATAAAGATTGTTTTTTTTCCTGCCTGAATGTTTGCAAACACCTGATACGACGACAAGCTAATCCTCTCTGATCAATTTGACCCGGAACATTCAACATGAAATAAACCAGTCGCATATTCCTGACAAGAACATTGACACTTTTTCCCCGCAATTTGGGCCAGTGTAAACTGCGAAAACGTCGAAATTATGAATGATTGACTTTACAAGTAATTTATCTCCCCACTCACATTGATAGGAGTATGGATTTTAAAAATCTCTTTCGTTCGTTTGTGGGTGTGCATTTGGCGGCATGAGACAGTTTTGAGCTGGAAAAGTTTTGAATACCAGGACATTATGGGAGGGTATGCCCCATGCTACATAGTTGATCTGGAATGCGCTTCTGCCTTTTAGCCCTCAGCCTGCTGATTTTTTGGAGATTCTGATGGTTGTTGAGTCACCATCATTTGACAAGGCTGCGCCATGTGGGACGACCTTGGGCTAGGCTCTTGAAGGAAGCCTTGAGTGTATCTTTGAAAGACTTCTGCCCCCACGTGAACGATTTTCTGTCTTCAGGTGCCATATAAAGATCTTCGTGGAGACAGTTGTGAGGCATTCTTGTCACATTACCAGCCCATCAAATCTGTGACTTCTTCAAGATGGTTAGATAGTTTGGAAAACAGTTGCACGACGAGTGAGGACCTTTTCGTATCTGAAACTTTGTCTGTCATTGATCTTCAGTGATCCTCTCAGACAGGTCAGATGGAAGTGGTGATTTTCATTTCTATACCACTTTTGGCGTGTTCAAAACGCATTTTGCAAATGTGTACAAAATCCCAATGACTGACGCATTATTTAGCTTATACTGAGCCGATAAAACAGGATAGTTTTGAGTGTGTTATTTTTATCATCATTCCTATAGTTGGCACTACAGATGTATTATGGGTAGCATAACAGCAGGACGAGTTGAGAACATCATATCCACGCAAAGCTTTATTTTTTTTTGGGGGGGGGGGGGGGGGGTATTTTTTTTTTCAAAATCGAAGTAATAAACGTCTCACAACTGCCAGAACGTAGTCCACACCACTAAAAATACAATCCAGTAACCGACGCGACGTCACCCCAAATTCCCTGTTAATGGGCTGTTTTGTCTGGTTTGAATTGAAGGAGTAATCGAAATGTGATTAAAAGTTGTGTGTTGCTGAAAGTCTGGGCAACATAAAGCTGATGAGGTTATTTTAGGAGTGGATGCCCAGTGCCAAATAACGAAACTGCTTGCTTATTAAGACATATTACAACATTATTGTTAGTCGGTTATAAATGAGAATGCATGAGACGTGTGGGGAAGAATGTTTGAAGATGTTTTTCTATAGTTTGAGGGGTGTCTGACATCAGAATTGGGGTCCTTACCTCTGAGAGATAATTGTGGGACACTTTGTAAAATAAGGGAGGGTAAGGTAAAAATGTACAGGGGTAAATTTTGAAATCAAGTCAAATTGGGGTTAATGTTACACACCATGTATTTGTCTCATTATAGGATTAAAAAAGGTATAGTTTTTCCAGGTGCTTGGCCTTTAGTTTAAACATGTACGAGCCCTATAAAGGTCCCAGGCATTGTTTCGTCTTGCCTTATTTTTACAATGTTTGGTATTTTGTTTTCGTAATTAAGTGGGCAAAAGTAGTAAAGGTCTACATGGTCTATAGAGGGTCACCAAAACTTGACCCAAATTGTACAGAGAGGTCAACCCAAAGAAGTGAAATGAAAATTTCTTTCTTGCTTCAGTATACATGGGCAATAATGTGACAACCGGTTTCAACAAAATTGGGAGCACTGTATTTTTTTGCCCCTGATGACCTTTGAACCTTATCAGGGCTGGTAGCCGTGTAACTAAAGGTCAGAACCTATATAAACTATACTTTTTTAATCCTTATAATGAACCAATACATTGTGTACATTAACACAATTTTACCTTTGATTTCAAATTTAACCCTTTACCCCGCCTCAAATATAGAAAAACATCTTCAAAAACCTTCCTTTCTTCGCCAAACTTTCACGAAATGTGATTCTCGTTTATAACCCTACTATGTGGCGATAAAACCAAATCCCATCTTGCGAACGGCGCCGTTTCGCAACCTATTTAAAAATAATAAGAAAGAATTATATGGCACTCTACAGAGATCATACCTTACAGCAAATACTTTAAAAAAATCACATACACATGGATCAGCAGCGATATAGTTTATACTGACAAATCTAAATAACAACATTTTAAATATCAGAAAACAAGCCCGTTTTCTGGATCCTCTTAAATGCAATTGGTGAAGAGCGCCTCTTTGATCGTTAAAACACTTAACCAACGAACGCGGACATTGAGCTACTCTAGCCCAATTCCCTTCAGTTCAGTTCATTTCATTATTTTAATTTCATCAGAATAATAATCGGGGACATGACATAAGTCATTAATGAGATGATACCGATACTTGATGTATAAAGTCATAATATTGTATAAGACGATACAGTATCAATAGTAAGTATTCTGATATGATTTTAATTAACCATAGTAGAAAATACATCACGGTTTCCAGTGTTTTAGAAGCGCAGAGGGGGGGGGGTGAAGTTTTTAACAATTGCTGAAAGCTAGCTGCCTTCCCTAGATTTCTAGCCATGAATGTCTCAAACCGGAGGCCGTTTTTTTCATTGAAACTGCAACTCGATACATCTGGTCTGACCACACAAGTTGCCACCAACGGGAGGTCATGTGTAATTGTCATCTTTATTGCTAAGTCCCCGGTTGTGTGATGCCCAGATTGCCTATGCACGGGTCCCGGGTTCAGGTTAAGGTGACGCTTCTCTTCCAGAGCGAGCTATTACAAGTCAAGCGAAACGTGCAGAAGAGGACCGTAGCCTTCGCCTATTGGCCTCAGAAAATTGCTGTCCAACAATTACACACATTGAGATCACACCAGTTAGGTATGCAGGATCTGCTCGTGAAGAGACTGAATAACACAACATATAGTCCGGTGCTCGACCCATTTGACTTTGCGCAAGCGTCCACACAACTTGTTTTTGAATGGTTTTCAGGCACATTGACCTGCTGATGATTCCAAATCTGTATGATCACAACTGTTTGGCATCATTTGAGCATTGTGAGTATAGGGTGGATTGGCAAGGGGGGTACTTTAACAGGGGTAAAATTTTAAATTTTCATTCATGTGATTTTGAAATATGTATAGAACTATTTATCCTCTGGTCCTAAGGTTTAAAAAAAGGTATAGTTGCTATACCTTGCAACCTTTTGTTTTTTACACTACGGACCAAAATTTGGTTCAAGGTCATCATGGGATTAAATATTTACCACGATCCAATTTGTTTCAATTTGGTTTCAAATTGTTCGTAGGGAAATGTTAAAACAGAAATAACTTTTCCTCTCCCTCTGTCGATCATTGCTAAGGTATCTAACATAGACTAAAATGATTAACCCCCAGAGACCCCGTGGACCTTTCTCCATTATTTCCTCCTTATTTATACCACAAATGCCAACAAAGTGTGTAACATTTTAGAAAATTAATATCACACAGAATGAAGAATTTGGAGCCCATTTGAAAAAGAATCTGTGCATTCTAAATTGATTACCCCAGGATTAAACCTTGAAGAACCATTTTAGACTTGATGGGTTAAAAGTAAATGTCCGAGTATAGCAAACTATCCCTTTTTTTTAATCCATAGGACCAGATGACCATTAACTTTAACCTGTTAACCCATTCTGAAGCCATTTACAAATTTTACCCCTGTTAATTTAAACCCCCTCTCTATCTCTCAAAATGCTCAGGATGCCAAAGTGGCAGCATCCAGATTTAGAGTTCATTAGTCAATCTTGCCTGAACCTCAAAATATTTTGTGTGGACTCTTGCGCAAGGTCCAACATGCAAGGATCTTTGGCAGCACCATACGAATAAGGATTTTGTGTCCCTCATAACAATAATCGTTTGCAACCAGCGATAATGTCACAAATTTGTTTTTATATATTCGCCTAAATGAACTGGATACATGCAATGAAAGAAAATTGTTGCTCAGGGAATACCGACATTCATTCGTTTCCTCAGAGTATGCTTTTATAAGAATCAACGGGGATAAAATATAGCTACAGTTGCCACTTTTTTATGAAAGAGGTTTTTAAATCAAAAGGCTTCCGTTTAGATCAATTTCTTTCAAATTGTTTGAAAAAAGAGATCAAACATTC
>JAMKCH010043572.1:0-12317 GCA_023653785.1 Ophioderma brevispina | reverse complement strand
TCCCTGGAGATTGGCCAGGCGCACGCTAGTGTTGAAAAAAAAAAAAAACCATGGCGCTTGGCCGAGCGCACATTGGGTTTTTTTTCAAAAGGATAAGCGTATAGTTAAATATCAACGTTCCTGATGCTATCCGCTGGAAAGCGAAGGACACCTTTCGACCTAACACCTATAGAGGATATCTATCGCTCTCTTCTACCGACCCAGCTTGATAGCTCAGTCGGTAAGAGCGTCGTGCATGTAATATACGAAAGGTCGCCGGTTTGAGTCCGGGCAAGCGCACATGGGGTTTTGTTTCAACCTAGTCGTGCGCTGGCCATCTCCAGGGAAGATAATAATAATATACTCCTTGTTCCTACCTGGAGAACTAAGTAGTTTAAATTTCATGTTTTAACCGTGTTTAAATAGAGATTATTATTATTATTAACACCTGTCACTGAAAGACCCCCCCTTTTTTTACGTTCACTTGATGCTTTCACATTTGTTTTATTCAAATGTCACGATGAATGACCCCCTAGTTGTATTAATGCTCTCACAAAAGCCCCTCAGTTCAACTGATGGAACTTCATCATATGTTTGCTGATGACCCCCCTTTTTGCACAAAATGTGATAGGCTCACTGATTGACCCCAGTTTTGCATCCTCCTCACCAAATGACCGCCTTTTTCCTTAAGTTCTCCTCCCCGAATGCCCCCCTACTCTTTGAAAGTACCATCCGCACATCCCCGTCACTTCAATATATTAGTGCCCCTACCCCCCCCCCCCCGGGAGAAATTGTAGGCTCAAATATTGGTGGCGGCTTTTTGTATGCCCGATCGATAATAGACCGAGGGGGGACTTCACGTCTACTGATAATGTCTGTATAATAGATGACGGGCAGGTTTGGCCACAGTTTAACATTTTTACAAGAATACTTTGACAATTTTAATGCCATTCCTTCAGTGTTTCGTTTCACGCCGCCTTGTTTTCCTGGTCTTCACTGATTGATCCTCCTTTTTTGGGGATCTCACGCAATAACCTCTCCGTTTCTTCTTCTGTGTCCTGCCTTTCATCGCTGCAATACCCCTGTTTAATTTGTCGGCCCACCTCCCCGTCACTTTATTTTCGACCCCAGGCCCCGATAAAAATAAGTTTTCTTCAAAAAAGGAAATATTTTGAAAAAGTTTCACATCCCACCAATCCCGGTGAAATCATAATTGTCATGAGGGACGGCCCTACACAGGAGAGGGAAAGTGTATATTTTACGTGTATTTTAATGGACTTCAATGTTTTTTGTTGTGGTGTGGCCGCCTGGGACACGGGCTATTGGTTCAAAATAAGTTCCGGTAAAGACCAAGGAAAACACACGTCGCGGTTTGTGCGGAAAAGCTTGATATTTCACTAACCAACATAACCCGGGACATAACTGTAATCTAGTCTATACAAGGAAGACTCAGCATAAAATTAAATACAAATAACTCACTCTAACGATGGGAAACATCCAAAGCGAGGTAACTTTACGTGACGTGACGCGACATGACCGACGTGGAAATCGTATATTAGATACAGCCGAGTGTATAGATTCTTACGAGGATTATGAAGGGATATCTACTGAAGTCTTGGAATTGCAGTGATGTTGACAACAACGCCACTGAATGAAGAGACTATGATACATGGCCAAGCTAACGTACCTGCACTTCCATATCCAGCCCCTGACATGTACACAATTGAAATGTACATGAATCCATAACCACAACTAGGGCAGTATTTACGGAAGGAGCTGAAAGGCATCCGATCCAATCACCCCAGGGGGACTGTCCCAAAAAACCCAAACCAACTTTATTAGCTTCTTTTTATGGTCCTAAAACACATTTGAGATGTTTAACAAAATCATTTCATTTCCTTCCGGCACTCATGGCGATATTCAAGATGGCTTCCAAAATCCAAAATAGTTTAAATTTCAAAATTAAAGAAAATTGGGTAATTTTAATAAGCAGTGGAGGGGTCGATAATAAATGTTCAAGTGTGGAGTTTTTGCTGCTATTACCCACTTTAAGGTTTTTCGCTACATATGCCATGCCGAGGTACTGGCAATTGTATCAGCTGAGCATTTCAGAAAATGATTTCAGGTTGCTTTGGTGGTATTGTGGTGAACTGTCCCTATATGAAGTATTCATATTTACTTTAAAAAATTTGGTTATAACAAAATAAGTGACCCTACTTAGAGAATACATATGCCAAAGTACTGTAAATTTCATCATGTAGTGTTCTGAATGATGATTAAATTTGATGGGCCTTTTAGATGGTATTATTTTTAAAGACATTAAAAAGCCTCAAAATACTGAACATTAATTTGTGAAAAATGACCTGTAACCAGGCTATCACATCATAAGGACAGCTTTATGGGCCAAGAGCATAGTTATAACCTGGGAATAGCTGATAACAAGCTTATTTTGTTCAGTATAGGTCCAGGAATATGATTAGAATAACAAATTAAAATCCCCAAAAATCCCCCTGAGTCTCTCTCCCAAAATCCAAGATGCGTCCAAAATGCCGCCATTTTCTTATTTTTATCATAACTTTCCAACCAGACAAGTTTGGAAATACAAACAACGTGTCTATAATATGTTTTAAGGCACAGAGACCAATAAATTCATTATTTTTAGATTAAAAAACTCACAAATATCCGAAACTAAGATGGCGACCAAAATGGCCGCCCTAGTCTGATTGTATCATAACGTGATAAGTCGGCAAGTTAGAAGCACATTAAAGAAGACACTATCATTGATTTGAAAAATATTGATATTGATATCAATTTCATGTTTTTGTGCATAGAACTATGGTTTGTAACTTAGAGGGGTTTATTAAGACATGCCCGCGTTTACTTTTTTTTTTGGGAGTTTTAGTATCACTTGATGCAAAAATAGAAGTGTTTTTTTACCGGTTAAGCAAACGTGTTTCACACATTCATTCACCGTCAGCTGGGTTTCACATCTTTCAACCAATATGGTCCATTATATGGTTGGCACAATCTCATTATCATTGACATCTATAATGTCGCCTGCAATGATTTCACAGTTTTGACCACAGCATTACTGTACTTGAGGTGTATCGGTGTATCAAAAAATAAGCCAAATTGTTGTCTTGCAACTGCTGCTACAATCACATGTTTTGACAAAGTGTCGGTGTGAAATCACAGCAGCCAGCAAACAGTCTTCCCAAAGTCCCGCTGTGCAAGGATTTACACCAACATCAGTCACGCACTTGGCTCCTATTTCAAAACATACATTTACTTCGTCCATGGACCGTGTAGAATAGTTTTTGTCTAAAATGTTTTCTTTATCCTTGGGGGGAGGAAACGGTCGGCGATGGAGAGGGGGACCGGCACTAAAACCGTTTTTCAACAGAAAAACTTTTAACCGTTTCCACATAATTTTTGTTTTAAAACCTTAACAATTAAATCCCTATATCAATTTCCACAGACGCCTACTTAGTCTGTTGTAGAGACTCTTATTTTGAAACAATGACACTCATAACAATAGCCTTCAGCGGGATGTTGGCGGCTGCTGTGCACTGTGGGTGTGGAATTGAATTTCTGTTTGTAATTTTGCACATTTGTCGTCATACCCTTTTAGTTTGAGGCAGATTGCTACCCATCGCATTCTTAAAACCGTGAGATAAGTGTGAAAACTGACTGATTGCCCGTTGTTATGCTAAAGTGTATGTATTCATCAAGTGATGAGGAAATGCTGGTCCCCATACGTTTAGGAATGTCATGCATGTATCGCATGTTAATAAAACGCTATCCAGTACGTCCCTTAGGATTCCTTATCACCTCCCATATTAACATCTAAAACAGTCCCTGCATTCCTTGATTTGTTTTAATTATGTTGTAATACATATA
The DNA here is from genome assembly GCA_023653785.1 of Ophioderma brevispina. Lineage (NCBI taxonomy): Eukaryota > Metazoa > Echinodermata > Ophiuroidea > Amphilepidida > Ophiodermatidae > Ophioderma > Ophioderma brevispina. Next base: position 8,438 of record JAMKCH010043572.1, on the reverse strand, counting down.
TAGCTCGTTCTTTTCGTTTAAAAAAGTCCAAAATCTCAGAGGAAGTTCCGCGTCTTTAACAGCTAATACAACAGCCTGTCTAAACAAAATGGTACAATCACAAACCGATTTTTTCAATATTTATCTCAACATAAGGAAGTTGTTTTGTACATCACATGAAAGAGAAAAGACCAGGCTTCCAGGATTTTTTTTGGTTTCATCTCATTGCTTGTTTCACAATCCGAGAATACCTCATTTTAACTAACTACTGCTGAACAACACAAAAATCGCGTTTGTGCCACTTCCTGTTGGAGTTGAAACGGTTGAACGAATTTGTTTAAACTATTTATTAACCTTGAACAGATATGAAATTCTTAAAAGGGATTAACTTCGTAAAGAACTCTAAATGCCCAAAGATAGTGCATATTACACCATTTCCTTTGGATTTGGAGTGTTTTATTTTGGTTGCAATTACTCCTTCAGAATGATTTTAACAGCACCCATTTTTATTACTTCAAAGTTCACCATTTCATGACGTGCAATCAATGGTTTGTGAACTTGTTTATTATATTTTATGAAAACGATATTTCATTGAATTGATTATTTGACTATTTAAAACTTGTGTCGATAAACTGACTTCACTTTGTTTACTTTAATCTGTGTTTGTTCTTTCTGTTGGTCCAATTGCAATCTTTTGTGACTTCCAGCCAGCATGGAATAACCGCCAAAGCACCGCGGGCCCATGCAAAAGTGGGCACGAAATCGATTTTGTATATCGCACTAAATTGATTATATCCTAGAATGATAACGCAAATAAGTGAAACAAACACCATTAGAAAGCCTGTCTTTGTTCTTTAATATTATGGCCAATTACGAATGACTTATTTTGAAATTTCATATTTAACCAATTTCTTTTTTCTGATTGTACATTTTTCCAATCGAACCAAGGTTTATAGGCTTTAATTCCACCTGGAGACTAGTAGACCTCACAGTCCTCCTATGATGTGGCTAATGGTTTGTGGTCTCCCACAACGCAGTTTTGAAGGAAGTGCTTTGGACGGCCAATGCCATTTCTGAGTCTGTTGAGCTTGACCCATGCTACATATCAACGTCGCCAGACCCTTGTCCTTGCTACCTAGGCCTGTCCAAACTGCTTTATATCCAGTTAGAGGATGACCATTGCTCAGACCATAATGTCATTGATCCACAGGATGATCGATAGGATACTGTGACTGCAAGTGTCATGGATTGGTTAGCAAAGTGAGGTGGGGGATTAGGCTACCAGGTTCATCACCCTTCTTGGTGATCTTGATCATTGAAGTTTCTTCCTAAAGTTTAGAGGAGTTCCGCAGAATTCAAAGATATTCTACAGCGTCGCCAAAGGGCACTAACAAGTTTCTCACATTGCATCTCACAACGACCTCAATCTTGTGTGAATGTGATCTATTTTGGTGCAGTGTATTCAGCAGTGAGTATGCCACAACAAACAGTTGATGTTGCATGTAAAATTCGAAGATGTCACCCCACCAGTTCCCCAGCGCCTTGTGAGGAGATCGGCACGAGACTGCGTCTTGGCATCGACTTGCCGTGTGATTTGATGGAAAGTAATGCTGCTGTCCATTAATGCGCAAGGTATCTTGTTGTTGTGTCGTGTGACAGTTCATCTCCATCAGAGGATGTTAAGATTCTCTTTTTGCCATTGATTTGCAAGGTGAAAAACAGAGCGGACAGTCCTTGGATTTGCTGAGTTTCAAGTGTACTCCGGGGTGAAATTGTCTTCAGTGATTAGTCTTTCTCTTGCAAAACCATTCTACGGACGAAGGCCTCCAAAGAATCAAGCAAAAATCCATTTCCAGTGCCGTATCATCGCGTATGATAACTGTGAACATTCTCTCTTTGGCATTTCTGAGATGTAAATTTGAGAAAGACTAGAAGCCAAGGAAAAGAACCTTGTGGGAGGACCGTTGCGAAGTTTGCGCTTTCTATACTTACTGCAATTACCCATTGTTTTGATTGCTCCAGGACGAAGATCTGTCTGGATGAGCATCATTATGAACATTGACGAAGCTGACGTCAGGGAAGGCTTGAGGTAGCTGAGGTAGAGACCTCGATACCAGACTGAATCATACGCAGCATTAGATCTATGAGACTGAATACTAAATAGCCTACCGTCACAAGTATATAAAACTAAAGATTTTCTATATTTCTTTCTCCGCATAAACAAGCTGAATTTCTGACTGTTGAAGTTGTGTTAAGGATTGTGGTACAATATGTACATACGTGTAGATAAGTAGTAGTCGCCCGACTACAACAACAACACCACATACAGTTAGTGCCCGGGACCGATTACAATACCTGACAGCTTCAGCTCGTCTGACTCTGCTATATAGAGTTGTTGATACAATTACTGTGTCTGTATCTGCTTCTTCCGGCTTTACGGAAATGAGGAGTTAAAGGTGTTTGTTTCGATTTTTGTCTAACATGTTCTCTATTATAATTATGAAGAGCCCTGGCACTTGGTACACACGACCATCAAGTACCAGGGAAGAAACCAGCTTGCCGGTTTTGAGGTTTGATGCGATCACGCATAGTGCCAACCACCTGATTCACTACTCTACTGTGCTACTATTGAATGTTAACCCATTAAAACTTGTTTTTTATCTGTAACTTGAGAAAGAAGTGGATTTGAAAGCTGAAATGTTCATGACGAACAAGGAGAAAAAGATGGTCTTTTTTTTCATCTGATATCAAAATTATACTACTACGTGTAAATACCCAGGGTTCCCACAGATGATCGGAACAAGCACCTTAAGAGTTAACATTGATACCTGGCTTTAAGGGTTTCCTGTTTGACACACCCTACGCCTATGTGATTGGCATTCTGGTACTGTTAAAAAGGCCTAATGCCACTTTTAAAAGTCTCTCATGTGATCTTTGTGTATCAACCTATAGGTGTCTCATCAAATGGCAAAGAGGGCTGCTCAAGTAAAATGTCGCACAAAGGATAAAAAAGAAGAGGAAGAACAGCCTGAAAGCCGAATTTCCCTTTAATTATCGTACATATGTTGCCAAGGTAAGACATCAGGAGTTGACATTAGCCTAGATGGACATTACTTTTAGATGGTGGGGCGTGCCTATCTACTCTGTCATTTTTGTAACCACGTCAAGGGGAAAGACAACACCCAATTAATAAAAATTACTAAAACTAATAACCGTCTTCTTTGCCTCATAAAGCGCTCAGTCTCTTGAAAAGGAATAAAATGGTCACCGGGGGGCTCATTTTCTTTTCCCCAATATCCAGTGACCAATGGATACATATTGATACAGAGAGGACGATTTTTGGAAAGCTGTGGCCGTAGCAAAACCACCCTTATTCGGCATTTTATTTCCCTTTCTCCCTCATTTTTAGGTGTAAATGACGGGTCGTGTGTAATATGTTCCAAATCTCAAGTCAAATGACGCCTAAGTTTTACATGTTATTGCCATCCATTCATTTTATCCATTCATATAAGTATATTTGTCACTGCAAATGTGCAATGGCTGCCAAAAGTTGCAGCTGCAGGACAAGCTGGCTGAAGCTGAGGATTCCCTGGTCAGCCTGCCGCCAATAAATAGGCATGAACCCTGAGGGGTTTGGGCCCTTCTAAATTTATGTTTTAGATTCCTGTCATTAAATCAATATTTAGAACTCTTATTTGAATTCTAATCTGATTGTTTGTAAAAGTTAGGATAAAAATAACAAATTGTGGTCTTTTTTGGTTAGCTATTAGTTTGGGCACTCTAAGAAAATCTTTTAATTCATTCTTTATGCTTAAAACATACTTTCGACCTAATTTGTATTTCTAATTTGCATATGGACAAGTTAGAATACAATTAGAACATGGCAGCAATATTGACCCATCGTGATTTGGGTACTTGTTAGTTTTGAACTCTCAAAATCATGACTTCATTGCATTCGCTTGTGCCTTAAAACATATGTCCGGACACTTTTGATTTGTATTGTACTTGTCTGTTTTGCAAAGATCCGATAAATTGGTAAAATGGCGGCCATTGTTGACCGCCATCTTGAATTTTGTAGAGAGCTCCAGGAGATTTTCGGGGAACTTTTAGGTATGTTATTCTACTCCTATTTCTGGACCTATCCTGAAAAATTCAGCTGTTTTTGAGCTATTTCACAAGGTTTAAGGTGCCTATATGATCTCATGCTCTTGGACTACTTATCCAATATGCTACATTTATGTGATTTTTCCTAGATTATACCTTATTTTTTGCTATTTTGGAGGCCATTTTTTGGTCGCCATCTGGATTTTTTAGTATTGCAAAAATGAAATTAAATGCCGATGACCAAGCAACTATATCTAAATTTTAATTATAAACCAATCGATTGTATGCTTGATGTTAAATTCCAATATCTTAATGTTTTTTCTATTTTTGGCGGCACTTTTGGAACGCCACCTGAATATCGCCAGAGCGCAGGAAATTTATTTTTGTTCACATCTCAATTGTATTTCAGGAACCATAAAAAGTAAGCTATAAAGTTGGTTTTGGTAGAGTCGTGTGGGGGTGTTAATCGGATACCTCTTCCTTAGATACTCAACTAAAAGCATTGATGACCGGCAACTAACTCAAAATACCACAATCACCCACGAGGCCACCAGGCAACCATAAGTTATAACACTCAAGCATTACATTATCGAGTTGGAGTAGTTTTAACCACAATATTTATATACATATGTTTAACCGATTCCAGTTTACACTATAGCTTAAACTCGCTAATTTCATTCACAGGTTTGCTAATATTACAATTTACATCATGTGGCAATAAACAATAGAAAACTAAGATAAATGGGACATTGTTCTGATGTTATAAATATTGTCCCTGGGTAGGGACATTTTCCTGGGTATAGGTGACATTGTCCTGGGGTATGGACAATTGTCCTGGGGATATGGACATGTCCTGGGGATATGGGACATTGTCCTTGAGGTAGGGGACATTGTCCTTGAGGTATGGGACATTGGTCCTGGGGTATGGGACATTGTCCTGGGGATATGGGACATGGTCCTGGAGGTATGGGACAAAGATCGTCCTGGAGGTATAGTACATTGTCCTGGGTAATGGGACATTGCCCTGGGGTATGGGACATTGTCCTGGAGGTATGGACATTATCCTGGAGTATGGGACCTTGTTCTGGAAGGTTTGGGACATTGTTCTAGGGTATGGGACATTGTTCTGGGGTATGGAACATTGTCCTGGGTATGGGATATTCTTCCTCCTGGAGTATGGGACGTGTCCTGGGTATGGGCCATTGCCCTGGGTATGGGACGTGTCCCGGGTATAAGACATTGTCCCTTGGGTATTGGGACATTGTCCTGGGGTATCGGACATTGTCCTGGGGTAATGGGACATTGTCCTGGGTATGGGACAATTGTCCTGGAGGTATGGAACAATTGCTTTTGGATATGAAACATTGTCCTGGGGATATGGACATTGTCCTGGGAATTGGGACCGTGTCCTGGGGTATGGGCTTGTCCCGGAGGTATGGACATTGTCCCGGAGGTATGGGAATTGTCCTGGAGGTTTGGGACATTGTCCTGGAGGTTTGGGACATTGTCCGGGGTATGGGACATTGTCCTGGGGATATGTGACACTGTCCTGGAGGTATGGGAACATTGCCTGGGATATGGGTACATTGTTCTGGGGTGTTGGACATTGTCTTGGAGGTATGTGACCTTGTCCTGGGGTATGAGAAATTGTCCTGGGTATGGGACAATGTCCTGGAGTATGGGATTATCCTGGAAGTATGGGACATTGTCAAGGAGGTAGGGACATTGTTCTGGGGTATACGGTATGGGACATTGTTCTGGGAATGGGACATGTCCTGGGGAATGGTACATTGTCCTGGAGGTTAGGGACATTGTCCTGGGGGATAGGGACATTGTTTGGATAGAAAAATTGTCCTAGGGATATGAGGACATTGTCCCGGAGGTATGGGACATTGTCCCAGAGGTATGGGACATTGTCCTGGAGTTTGGGACATGTCCTGGGGTATGGAAATTGCCCTGGGTTATGAGATAGTGTCCTGGGTATGGACATTGTCCTGGGGTATGGGACATTGTCCTGGGGAATGGGACATTGTCCTGGGTATGGACATTGTCCTGGGGATATTGCGGACATTGTCTTGGGGATATGAAACATTGTCCTAGGGATTAGGGGGACATTGTCCCGGAGGTATGGGAATTGTCCGGAGGTATGGGACATTGTCCCGGAGGTGATGGGACATTGTCCGGAGGTTTGGACATTGTCCTGGGGTATGGAAAAAATTGCCGGGGTATGAGATATGTCATGGTGAGTATGGGCATTGTCCGGATAGTATGGGACATGGTCCTGGGGTATGGAACTTTGTCCGGGAGGTATGGGAACATTGGCCTGGAGGTAGGGACATTATCCTGGAGGTATGGACATGTCGGATGGAGGATGGGACATGGTTCTGGAGGTATGGGACCTTGTCTGGGGTAGGGGACAATGACCTGTTAACATTGAATTATTTTTTTACATTTAATTGTTATTGCTGACTCAAGACATTTTCAAGGTTGAGGCCAGGCGGGTGACACTGTGGACAAATGCCCATAGACGATTTCGATATCAGGGTGATAGCGCCACCATTTTCGATAAGTACCTAATTATTTATGCATAAACGTTTCCATGCCGTAAGCCGGGGGATGACGTAGCGTGATAGCGCAACGCACGACTGGCGAACTATAAGCTAAAGATTTCATGCAGATCAGTGTGTAGTGCGCATCCATTCGTTTTATCTTGACCGACAGTGTCTATCCCGATTTATTACGGATCCCTGTTGAGACCATGTAAACCAAAACTGAAAGTGTGCACTCGTTCAGAAAGGATTCGAGAATCACACATACAGCGGACACGACCTAGTTGGGAAAGCTTTTCCCGATTTTTTTAAATATGTTGTTATATACATATATAGCTCGTTCTTTCGTTTAAGTCCAAAATCTCAGAGGAAGGTACGCTTTAACCAGCAAACAGCCGGTCTAAAAAAAATGGTACAATCAAAAACCGATTGTTGTCAATATTATATCCTCAACATAAGGAAGTGTTTGTACAATCACATTAAAGAAAAGACCAGGATTTGCAGGATTTTTTTTTCATCTCATTATTATTACAATGAATACCTTCAGTTTACTGCGGGAACACACAAATCGAGTGTGTGCCACTTTCTGGTGGTTGAGTGAAAACGGTGGAACGAATTGTTAAAAAATAAGTTATTAACTCTTGAAAAGATATGAAATTCTTTAAAATGGGATTAACTTAGTAAAGAAACTCTAAATCACCAAAGATAGTGCGTGCAATATTTTTTAAACATTTCTTTGGATTTGGAGTGTTATTTTGGTTGCAATTACATTCCTTCAGATATGATTTAAAGATACCATGTTTTATTAACTTCAAAGTTCCTTTCATTGGTGCACTAAATGTTTGTGAAAAACGTGTTATTATTAGAAAAGAAGATATTTATCATTGAATGATTTATGTTGAATATTAAAACTGTGTCGATAAAAGGACTTCATTTGTTACTATCTGTGTGTTACTTCTTTTGTCAGTTGCAATCTTTGTGAGCTTCAAGACCAGCATGGAATAACCGGCAAAAGCAGCCAACTCTGCCCATGCTAAAAGTGGCACGAAATCGATTTTGGTATATGACTAAATTGATGATATCGATAGGAATGATTATAAAAGCAAATAAGATGAAACAAAACACCAGAGGAAAGCCTGTCTTTGTTCTTTAATATTAGCCAAGTAAGAATGACTATTTTGAAATTTCATATTTAACCAATGTCTTTTTCTGATTGTACCCGTTTTGTCACGACCAGGTTTAAAGGGCTTTAATTCCATACCTGGAGGACTAGTAGACCTCACGTCATCTATGATGTGGTTAATGGTTTGTAACTCTCCACAATCGCAGTTTGAAGGAAGTGCTTTGTACGGCCAATGCCAGGTCTGAGTCTGTTATTGAGCTGACCCATGCTTACAATCAACGTCGCCGACCTTGGGCTTGCAAAATAGGCTGTCCACAAACGGCTTTAGGTTCAAGTTGAGGATGACCATTGCTCAGACAATATGTCATTGATCCAGGTTCATCGATAGGGATTTCTGTGAACTGCAGGGTCAGGATGGGTAGCCAAAGTGAGGGGGGATTAGGTACCAGGTTCATCACACTCTTGGGTGAGCTGATCATCTGAAAGTTCTTCCTAAAGTTTAGAGGAGTTATGCCGACAGAATTGGCAAGATATTTTACAGGCGTCGCCAAAGGGAACTACAAGTCTCATTGAATCATTCACAAAGGTAATATCTTGTGTGTGTGTGATTCTATATTGGTGCAGTGTATACAGCAGTTGCAGTTGCCAAAAAACAGGTGATATGCATAAAATGTCGAAAGATG